>JAYMSP010001838.1:0-28394 GCA_036897095.1 Plantago elongata | reverse complement strand
GGGGGGGAGTTGAAATCTTCACAAAAGACGTGACTGTTGCCAAGTACAACCACAAATTCATCTTTCACTTGCTTAGTTCTGTGTCGAGCTCATCTTTCTCTTCTTTGTTGCCCCTTGTGCCGAAGACTCTGCTATTCGTTTGCCTCTTGGGGCAGGCTGCGAGGAGTAACCCTTCTTGCTGGCCCCTTTGGCTAAAGACTCTGCGATCTGTTTCCCTCTTTTCTTTACTCCAGTAAGTGGCATGTCTTCTGGCATAGTCCTTTTGATCTAAAATTCTTGTTCGTAATTAGGTCGTGCGAATATAAATAGTTAAACACTTTGAACGTGAAGAATTGACAATTACATGAGCATCTTTTCTTATTGATCCAATGACATTTGGGGACTTCCATGTCCCGTTCCTCGGACAATTCCTAGCATTGTGTCATGTCACGTTGAATAAATGAAAGTGATACATATGTAAGGGGGTATTAAAGTATGAGGAAGGCCATATGTTAAGGGGTTGTAAAGAAATCATACCATAGTCCTTGCGGATGCTACATTTGTGGTAAGTACACCTGGTGCCCTTCCTCTTCTCAACCTTGTCTCGTTTCCTCAGCTTCTTAGGCCTTCCAATCTTCTGAAGTTTACCAGGTGCTTGCACAACCTTTGGAACCACATCATTCATCATAGGCCACATCGTGGAGTGCGGAACGGGGTGGATTATAGGAGCATATGCAAGTTTGAACATTTCAATAGAAAAACACGGATCACAATATACCTCCAAATCAGCTCGGATGTATGCCAATGCCTTGCAAGCATGAGTGCAAGGGACACCAGTTAACATCCACTCTCCACAATCACAGTGGCGATCGTTAAGCCTCACAACATAGTTGAACTTATCCTGAAAAACTTCAAACTCATTTGCAGTTGCACTCATTATCTTGCACTGGTTGGCTTCCTCAGTGTTAGACCACAGCTTCATCTGTGTTGCAAGGCAGGTAATGCCAGACATGTGCAACCCCTCTTCTCTTTTTTCTTGCATCCTCACCATCAGTTTGCCTCGAATTCCATCCATATCATCATATATTGGCTTGCCCCTGAATTCCCCTATCCAAGCATTAAATGATTCAGCAACGTTACTCGTAACATGATCATTCTTTAGATCTGTATCAAATATGTGCCTGGCCCACATCTCCAGCGGGATCTCCATCAACCATCTGTATGTCCCTGGTCTTGCATCTTTCAACTTATTCATGGCCCAGTTGAACATTCCCACGTTGTACGCCTTGCACCCTGTCCAAAAGTACTTGTGAACAATCTTGCCAGGATGAGCACTCCTCATATTGGCATATATATGGACGTGCACACTTCATGTGGACTGCATGAGGGATAGACTCCCTCACAGCTTTAATCAACCCCTGGACAAAAAAAAAAGCCATTTCACATTGGGTTATACGTACTGGGGTGGTAATGTAACTTACAATGATAGCCCCTCCTTGTATGAAAATGGTTATAAGTACTGGGATGGTAATGTAAAGAATAGAATTTTGTGTGCACAGGAGTGTGTTACCTTCTGGCGGTCAGTGGTGAAGGTTTACTCCCTGTTTTTCCAGCCTCTAAGAAGGTTTTCCATGCAATGAAACATCCAGTTCCACGATTCACGCACTCTATGTCCACCACATCAAAGCAAATTGGATATATACCACCATTTGAATCAAGTGAAATGGCAGTCAGCAAAACCCCACCTTTAGGACCATGGAGATGGCATCCAGCAAAGGTGAGCCATGGAGAGCAACCAGCTAGAAAACCTTCAGCAGGTGCAGCAAGTCCAAGGAAAAAGTACTTGAATTGGGGGTTCCTTGGAATTGGCTCATCCTCAACATATTCCAATTTTGCATGAGTCCCAGGGTTAGTCCTTCTAACAATTGCACAGTACTTCGGCAGCAGGGCATATGACTTAGAGTGACCACCTTCAATGACATCTAATGCACGAGATCTCCCTCTCCAAAGTGCCATGTATTGTGGGGTTAAATTGTACCTCTTCATCTCAGCTCTTATCCCATCAATGTTCATCTTTGGATTTTCTCTCAACAAAGGAACCAACTTGTCACAAACCCATTGGATGGTCACTCCCCTCCTTGTATTTGCCCTCACACATCTGTGCTCTCCTTGGTAAGTCTTCACCATGAATGCAGGCCTGTCTGGTCAAATTAGGCTCCCGTGAATCCTCCAATGGAAGCCCAATGATGCACATTCGAATGTGACCCTACTAGGCTCATTTCACTTTGTTGTACCTCACTGCAGCTCTGACTGCGTACTCCTCCAGGGCTTCTCGAAAGGAATTCACATTCTCGAATACCATTCCTTCACACACAAACATGAGTACGTCATTCACCTCGTGTATAACAGTTGATAATACACCAAAGGAAATCGTATTAAAAATGAACCCTATTACAATAATAACCCAGTACACTACCTCAAATACAATGTCACAATTCAGCCCACGTAAAATAAAACCCCATTACATATGTTGAAACAAGAGTTGTGAAAAAATTACCTGGAACAAATTCAGGAGCTCGCAAATACCCTTCCGGCACAACAAAACACTGTCTGTGATCAAAGCCACGCCTTTTATCATCTTCGAACTCAGAGTCACTATTATCCGTCTCGACATTGGAGTCGCTCTTGTACCAATACAGTAGATTGTTTTTCTTTGCTGGCACGACTACAGGCTCTTCCTATACCATGAGTTGCTTCCCTTTCACTTTCTCTTCATCTTCATCAGTTATTTCTTCCAGCAGATCATCCCAATGATCTTCTCCATCATCCTCTGTATCCTCTGTTTCGAAATCAGTATAGCCAGCCAAATCATCTTTTGTAAATGGGCTGGACGGAATCATCCTCTTCTCAATATTATTTCCCTGAGTGCCACATTCTTGGTCTTCACTATCGAGGTCGTTCGTGGTCCAGTCAAATTGCTCACTATCCAAACCTTTCTCAGCAGCATTTCCCTGTGTGCCACGTTCTTGCTCTTCACTATCGAGTTCCTCCATGTCCCCATCAACATTCTCCACTTGCTCTTCACAATCATTGTTGTCCTCCAAATTCACAACAGGCGTTTCAACCAAATTACCTTTCTCACCATGTTCTGAATCACTGTCCTCCACATTGACAACAGGTATGTTTGAGTTCATCTCTTCAGAAGCATCAACCTCCTCTGTTGACTCCTCACTTGTCGACACACCTGGGCGTTCAACCTTGATGCTACTCAACAAATCATTCAAGTTTCGAATCAAGTGTAAGTCGTCCTCAGTACTAAAGATTGGGACAGACTTGAACACAAGTCTTTCACCCAACGGAGGAGTCTACTTCTTGTAACTGAACAATGGTTCAAACTCGCCATCTTCTGAATCTGAGGATAATTCATGTGCAGTGGAGGCAGTTGCAGGAGTTGACAACAATGTAACCATTGTTGGCTTCTCAGCACTCTTCTTTCGTTCTATCTCTGAAATGTATATTTCTTCACTAGCAAAGCTGACAAAACTATCAGAGTCGCCCTCACTGCTCTCATGCTCTCTCATGTCACCCATTTCCTTCACCATCCGAGCTTTGTCGATGGCTTTCATCGCATCGACATTCCTCAGCAGGTCTAGGGCATCCGGCACCTCCACCTTGAACACATACAGCTTCTGTTTTGTGGAGAAAATGTCATCCAGATCGACCTGGTTGATGACAAACTTCTTGTGATTTTCCCCACTTGCGTATGTGTAAGGATACACAACGTAGACCATGTCCTTGAGCAAACTCTTGTAAACATTGTTAACCAGGGCTCGATCTTTCGCGATTGCCAGGTCGTAGGCATCAGCCTTTAGTTGGATCCAAAAATATTCCCCCGGGAAGAGCTCATTGATCACGACCTCGTCCAACCGGTATTGTATGTGTACGTCGAAAACAGGACCATGTACAGATCCAAAACAAGTAGCCATTTAACCTGGCAAGTAGAACATTAAGCAGTTAGGATACCTCCGCATGATTTCAAACCCCATCACATTAACACCCCCATTTCATAACTAGCTCACACAACGATTTAAGCTAAACCCCGACACGAACACACAGATTACAGAATATATCATTTCTCCAGTCGACACAGGGTACTCAGCCAGTCTTAAGTCCACTTTCATTTACAGTTACCTTTAAACCCCTTAACAATGACACCCCATTTCGAGTTCCGTTACATTTTCGAAATCCTTAACCCTAGCACACAGATTCTTCAAAACAAACAAACAGTGTGGTTTTCAGATCTAGTTCATCTCTTGCAAAAAAACATACTTTTCCGCACACAGTTTTCAGATCTCATATATAGTGGATGTGATACAAAACAAACATCATTTCTTTCGTAAGACATGTGTGTGCTCTTCAGATCTCAGATCTACTTCAACATGACTGTACTTGTAAACCCGGAAACTTTAACACCCCATTTCAGATCTGGTCCAGTTTTTACAAAAACACCCTTCTCAGAAAAACCCCATTACATTCATGACATCATCCTCCTTCTCCAAGAGTTACGACACAACAGTTGACACCATACCATATAGCTTCTACACCCCCATTTTCAAAAACTACGACAACAGTTAGCTTTCTTACCAAAAAAAGAACTCGACACCGTTTGTTACACAACTGAACTCCACAAACCCAAAACAACGAAACTTCACAAATGGGTAAACAACTGAACTCCAACAAACCCAAAACCCTAGCTATTGTTTTCTCGAAAACGAAGTTGAAAACACAGAAAAATCGTCACTATGGCACGAAACGGCCCAAAACCAACGAAAACACAACACTTAAATACCTGTGAGAAAAGAAAATCCGGGCGTCGTTGTGTTGAGATTCCGTTAGTTGAGAGAATTCCGGCGTGTTACTCCGGCGACCAGAATTCTTCTGCTAGAGAAGGAGAAGGATGAAGGTCTCAATAGTTGGGAGAATTCTTGTAAGAATGTTGGGAAAGGTGAAGAAGTGTAGTGAGAATGTTGGAATGTTGGGGTTTAGGTGAAAGTTGATGGGGGCAATTCTAGTAGTTATAATGTTCAATTAATAACGTCAGCAGTGGTTATTGTGAAAAAAAAATTGAATTTCATTAATGACGTCATTATTAAATCATCTCCAGTATTTCGAAAAATCGAATAATTATTAAAATAAAAAAGTCAACATTTTTGATTGACTAACGGAAACGTCAGTTGACCCCGTCAGTTAACTAACGACAGGGGATGTGCCAAAATGTTTGGGGGGATTCATAATTTCGAACACTTCGAAGGGATGTAATTGTAATTAACCAACATGTACCATATGAAGTGTCATAAATAACTAGAATTACTTTGACAATAGAATTTTTGTTGTCGTAATTTTATCAACCACAAAAGGTTACGAATATTTTAAAGAAAAAAAATGATTTGCCCCCTCCTAGTTTCAAAAGGCCCGATATGTATAATTTCGCCCCGTGATTTAAATTATAGAGTTCTCTCTTAAAGGATAATGGTTGAAATTACTTGTCAGTATTGAAAAAATATAAATTACTACCTGCTAATTGTACATGTGTCACATGCTCCTTCCTTTACTTGGCGCGTAGGTTGAAGAAAATGTTACAACTCACACAACCCAAATATTCCTTGAGCACTAGTGGAAGTGGACTTATTTACTCCTTCAAACATTCTGTTGCATTTGTCTCTCTAGCTTCTCCTCACCGAACAGAGTTCTCAGGTCATCTTTCATTTCCCAATTCATCAATTCATTTTCACTCTACTTTCTCTGCATGTTGTTCTTTACGTTATAATTGCATTTTGAATTTAGTTTTTGCCTTTTGCGCATTGTTTTCTCATTTTAAATTTAGTTTTATTTTTTATTTTTTTATATAGCAGTCGTTTTAGTTTTGTATATTACTAGTGAATGATGATGCATGTAAGGATTGGTTTATTTAATTTTGCTCTGATGCTTGAAATAAGTGGAATTCAGAGATATGAACTTAGGTTTCTTCTTTGATCATCATCCATCCAAATTTTGTTGGTTTTTATGGGTTTCTGTTGAGCTATTATTTCCTTACTAATCAAGAATGATACAAGAGATTTGCTCAAATTCGACCTGTAAACAGAGTGGTGTCATGCAAATGCCAATAAGAGTCTTACTTAATCATGTCAAGTCCAATAAAAAGAATCCGATAAAAACCAACTCTTAATAAGAGATACAGATTGTAAAGGGGTTGCAAAAGGGTGTGCCATATATTTCGGTTGAAGTACAAACTAAGAGTCGTGATTTTCAACTAAAAATTAGAATTCGTATTTTTTTAAACTTCGTTGACTTAATTTTGAGGCTAACTTATGAGTCGCAATAGATCAAATCTTTTGTAGTGCATGTTCTGACCTGGTAGTCTATTTAGTTGGCATTGTGTTGTGTGAGTTCCTCGTAAGAAGAGAAATGAACTTAAGTTTCTTCTTTGATTATCCTAACCTTGTTGGTTTTTATGGGTTTTTACTGTAGTTGAGCTGATATATTGTGACCTGTGTTGTGTTTTTAGTTGGCATTGTGTGAGTTCCTCTTAAAATGGGAAATCAACTAGTATGAATTATTCGATAGAAGTTACACTTGCTCTTCTACTGCGATCAACATTTAAAGTTGTTCCGGTTAGTCATTGAATTTCTGATTGAAATGAGCTCCATTGTTGAACAGGTGGGATATCTCTTGTTAATGAAGATTGACGAAGAAATGGTAGGTGCTTTGTTTTGGATTTATGTTGGATTCCCGTTTCCTTGTTGATTTGTGTGATATTAGTGACTTCTGTTAGTGGTTTTAGCTTCATTATTCTTTACCCTGCTACGATGTGCAGGGGGGAGAGGAAAGTATTGATTTTGACTGGACTACAGATGAGGAAGATGAAATAGAGGAACCTTCTACTCTCTTTGTGAGAAGACCTGGTAAAGAAGTTATGGTTGCCAATGGGGAGGTAGAAAGCCTTGATCTTATTGTAATGGATTGTAAACTGTTGCTAGATATACCTGCTATTCATGTATAACCAATCAACGAACACCTACTACGATGTCTGTTATCCATCCTTGAATCGTTGTTTGAGCTTGATAAATCTACCTCTTGAGTCTTGTCTGAGTCTGCTCAAGAAATTCCTGGCTCTAATTAGATATCATCCCCATACCTGACAATATGTGGTTGGAATTTTGCCCGACTTCATCAGTTTTTGCCTCTTGCCCTTCACCGGTACCTATAACCTATGCAATAACAAAGCGTCTCCTAAATATGATCTGTTTCGATGTACAGGATTGAATTAAATGTTAATTGAGTTGGTACTTAAAATGCTGCGTACAAATTTAAGATGGGCCCTAGGCTCTCTTGGTACAAGCCTTTTGTTGACATACTCAAAAATCTTCTGGTGGTGGGTAATTAGTCGATAAGACCAACTAGTAGCAGAACATTATGTGCATTCTCTTTTGTTTCAGGCGTGTCCCTTGACATGATTAAGGAATGGCTATTGCTATCAGTATCATGCAAGTGTGTCAGTGTGTAGTTGATGCTTGAAATGTCACTTTTCTCTTCATTTGACTTAAAACATGATTTAATTTCAAAGGTTTGCAATGTCAAACTGTTTCAAACCTAAAGCCAAAAAGATTTCATTGTTTTTTATGTGTAATCTTCAATTTTCTCATATGTTTCTGAATAAGGTAATTGTATGCTTTTTTGTTGCATATTTGATTGTAAACATACTGTTTGAGTCTACATTAATAATTTTTGCTCTAATTTATCTACTCATTGAGTCAGGTCTTTATGATCTTCATGTTGTTTTTCAGGCTTCGGAAGACTATGCTCATCACCCTATCGCTTCACCTGTACAGCAGTTGGGCAAACACCAACGGCTGCAGAACATAAGTTCTGATCCGAGCTCATCAGATTACAATGAAAATCCTCTGGATGATTTTTTGGACATAGATGACTGGATTGATGATGAAACGGAGGTATACGATGCTTGCTTGATGCCCTAATTACATTCTTGGTCTGTGGAGCGCAACACATGCAGATGTTTTCCATATTACACAGTTTAGAGTCTGCGACATATCGTTCTCTTAGAAGAGGCATCATTTATTACCTCATCTGTCTTATGCATGTACACATATTTTTTGAATGATGTGAAGATATAAGCTGCTTTACATATGATATTTCTGTGACTCCTTATTGGTGAAATTGGAGTCCACTACTAAAAAATTGATACCTGTTGTTGCTAATAATGAAGACCCCCCCCCCTCCCCCCGGTAACCACTCGTCGTGGAACTGGTGGAAATTCATTTCTCTTATCTAAATACTAAGTGATGCTATAGTCCATGCTTCAATAACATAGGAAGTGTGAGGTATATCATGAATTTGTATTTGATACAGTATGTGAATCACCCGACCATATGAACCTGCAACACTGAAAACAGTAACAAATTAACAATTGAAACTGTTCGAGTAATCTTGAATTGATTATTTTGGTAGGCAAGAACTTTGATTTTCAATGTGGTTATTTGATAGTTTCTTTCGAAGGAACCTTTTCTCCTTATTGTGTTGAATGATCTATGATAATCACATATTTGCAGCACACTTTCATGATGCTTTGTTTTATTATTGCACCCCAAATTTCGACTTTAAGTATGAAGTTTCCTGTAGGAACCCTCAAATTCTATTTTGGAGAGGCATAACAGGTTGTTATCCATGGAAAATACGAGAAATTTGTCTGAGGATGAGCAGAAGTTGTTGTTCTTAGTTGATATGGGATACACCATTGAGGAGGCTTCAATTGCTATAGAGAGATGTGGTCTGTTCTGCTTCCAATTCCACTTCATATGTGCTGTTCTCTGTTTCTAGTGCTCTTGTTTCTGCTATATATGCCCCATTTGAAATTTATCCCTCTTTTCTCGAAAACTCCAATTGCGTAGGTTAATGTAACTGATTTTGAAACTGTTCTTGAAGGGGACACGAGAATTGAGGAAAAGTGGAAACTGGGGTATTGATTATAAAGAAAGATACTTATAAATAATTATAAGTCCGGTGTGGTTTAGATAGAAGAATGACTAAAGTACTGATAAAGCCAAAAGTAAATGGATAAGAGTATATTAAAATGTTTGCCAAAAAATGAACTTGGAAATTTTCTAACGGGGCGCACTACATGAGAAAATATTTGTTGTTTCTGGTTGGGCGGAGAGAATATTTCAGCATGTTTGATTATGTGCATTATCATGACCGCCATGCACGAAATGATTTACAAGAGTTGTCTTTCTTGTTTGTTGGTTAGTTTTGGCAATATAACAATTCATACAACCATAGGAATAGTCTCTGGAATGTCTCTTCTATTCATAGGTTATTAGGAAGAATTCTTTGATCCTGTCATATACATTTGGTGGACTAGAGCTACATGATCAGAAGCATTGAACTCAACATTACCCCGAACAGTTTGTCATGGCGCGATGTAACACTTAACATATTGCAGGACCGAATGCCTCAGTAGAAATATTGGCCGATTTTATGGATGCTGTTCGAATAGCAAGGGAAGAAGATTGTTACTTGCCTGAGGACAAGCCTATGGTTAGCTTTTCCTTCATTTTACTTTTTATAACTAATATCGTCCCGATGTACTTGTCAAGTTGAACCTGTTCGAGTGATCTTGAATCGATCATTCTGGTAGGCAAGAAATCTGGTTTGCAATGTTCTTATTTGACTTTTTCGTCCGCAGAGGCCTTTTCTACTTATTCAGTTGAACAATCCATGAGAATCACGTATTTGCAGTACACTTTTATGATGCCTTGTATTATTGTTACTCTTTCCCTGTTTCGACTATAATAATGAACTTTCATGTAGGAAACCCCAAATTCCATTTCAGAGAGACATACCAGGTTGTTATCCATGGCAGAGATGGGAACATTGTCTGGAGAGGAGCAGAAGTTGTTGTTCTTAGTTGATATGGGATACACCATTGAAGAGGCTTCTATTGCTATGGAGAGATGTGGTATGTTCTGCTTCCACTTCCTATACGGGAGTATTTCAGCAGGCTTGGTTACGTGCAATATCAATTTTATCAGGACCACCATGCATTAAATGATTTAAAGGAGTTGTCTGTTGTCTGTCGTGTTACTCGGTTAGTATCCGTATAATAATATTTTGATATATGAATAGAATGTCTCTGGGATGTCGCATCTATTCATAGGTATTAGGAAGAATTACTCGAGTCTGTTACATACATTTGGTGGACTGGATCAGAAGGATCGAACTGAACATTACCCCGAACTGCCTGTCATGACACGATGTAACCTTAAAAACATTCCTTCACATATTGCAGGACCGAATGCCTCAGATGAAATATTGACCGATTTTATGGATGCTGCTCAAATGGCAAGGGAAGAAGATTGTTACCTGCCTGAGGACATGCGTGTGGTTAGCTTTACAATTTTATTTTATAAGATTATGTTGATATATTGCCAAATGCCAATTATTTACTTGCCAAGTTTCTAACAGCGTACACATAGCAATGGAAATATCACAAACAAGAAGAGAAAATCTCCTGCGGTATCTAATACGAAAAATCTTGAAGATGAACCAATTCGGCTTCCTATCCCCATGATAGGATTTGGCGTGCCGTCTATGCAATCTGAGCATGTTCGGCGTCCCATACCTGAAGGAGTTGTAGGTCCACCATACTTTTACTTTGAAAATGTAGCTTGTGCACCTAAGGGGGTGTGGGACACCATTTCCCGGTTCTTGTATGAGATTGAGCCAGAATTTGTTGATTCAAAGTACTTCTGTGCTTCTGCACGTAAAAGAGGTTATGTTCACAATCTTCCTATTGAAAACAGATTCCCACTTGTTCCCCTCCCTCCAATGACAATTTCTCAAGCTTTCCAGTTGTCGAGAAAGTATTGGCCCGAATGGGATCCTCGAGAAAAGTTGAATTGCATTCAAACATGCATTGCGAGTGCAAAATTGACAAAGAGAATTCGCAATGCCCTTGAGAGGTACAATGACGCCGAGCCCCCTGAAGATGTGAAGAAAATTGTCCTCGAGCAATGTCGCAAGTGGAATTTAATATGGACGGGGAAGAACAAGGTTGCTCCTCTTGAGCCTGACGAAATGGAAATGCTCTTAGGTTTCCCAAAGCACCACACAAGGGGAGGTGGAATAAGTAGGACCGACCGGGTCAAGTCACTCGGAAACGCCTTTCAGGTTAGCATCCTTTAGTTTAATCTGCAATCGAATAGACCAGTACGTTGGGTTCTGACTCAAGTTTGGTTCTGAAAATTAATGTAGGTGGACACTGTGGCATATCATTTGTCAGTTCTGAAGGACATCTTCCCTGATGGTGTGAATGTGCTTTCTTTGTTTTCTGGTATTGGTGGTGCAGAAGTTGCACTCCACCGCCTTGGGATCAAGCTGAAGAATGTGGTTACTGTCGAGAAATCCAGAGTGAATCGAGATATAGTTAGAAGCTGGTGGGAACAAACACATCAGACAGGAAACCTCATCGACTTTGATGATGTGCAACAAGTTGATGATGAGGTTTTAGAGCAACTCATAAGCTCCTTGGGCGGTTTCGATCTGGTAATTGGTGGTAGCCCATGTAATAATTTTACAGGTAGCAACCGGATCAGCAGAAATGGTCTGGAAGGGGATGAATCAGCACTGTTCTATGATTTTTTCCGTATCATGGAAACCGTTAGGTCCTTTATGGCCAGGGCATCATCGATTTAGTTCTCTCTCTCCATCATGTATGTTCCTTTAGTGAACCTATTCTTTCTTTTGGAGAACTTATGGACTCTTACCATGTCATTAATATTGTTAACAGGGTAGTTGATGCAGCAGTAGCATCGGCGAATGCACCATCTTTCTGACTCTTTTGCTGGACTATAGACTGGTCACTGGAGTTATCTACAGGGAAGTTAATATGGTGGCTCGTGGCTGTTATTTTGTGGAAGATCGGCCCGGGCCAACAATGTATGTCAGTATGTGACTGACCTTTTGGTTTGGGATAATAGTCCTAGTTTGTGCCGTAGTTAGATAGAAAATGACTTGTATATAAGTGTACCAAGAATGCTTTCATGGGACAAGATGCTTGTAAGTTGTAAGTTGTAACTTGTAACTTGTAACTTGTAACCTACCAACCTGTTTTGATTTGCTATGACAGATGCTTTCAAGTTAAAAAAGATTATTATGAACCTATGTTCAGCTTAATTGGTGCAACTCAATTATCTTAGGATGAATTTGGTTATACGCTGACTAGTGTATCAACATTTTCTCTAATTTTGAACTAATTCGGCTACTTTTAAAGAAAAAATACATGTTGAAATACCTATAACTTTTGCTAGCACTAGAGCCCATTGTTTCTCCTGTCTCATATCAAAAGTATTTCTTCTGTTGTGAATAGTAACCTGACATGGGGGATTTCATAGGATCAGCTCAATTGTACTTTTGTTTTAAAAAAATTTATACAAAACCTCAATTTCATTTTTATACCAAACAACCCATCATATTATTGGTGTATTTATATTAATTTGCGTTGCAGTGTTTTCGAATTATTGGGCGACAAGTCGTGCACGAGTCACGTCTAAAACTGATATATTGTGACCTGTGTTGTGTTTTTAGATAGGATTGTGTGAGTTCCTCTTAAAATGGGAATTGAACTAGTATGAATTATTCGATAGAAGAGAAAAGGAGACATTTGTTATTCCCCGCAATAAAGGAGAAAATGATAATGGAGAATATCATCATTGCGGGGATGTAAATTTGTGTCGCTGCTTGTACCTCCCGAACAAAGATTTTTACTATTATTATAATTAATTTTCATCATTATTTATATAACCTTTGGCTTATTCAATTCTAGTGATTGAACTTAAGTATCAATAAGAATAGTGAACTACGCCTCATTTTTAATTTTAGTTCAAACATCAAACATATCAATAGTAGTCAGTAGAGATGGCATACACATATATTATGTAACCTGTAACTGATGGAATATTATTACTAGTTAGATTATCTCCATCAGTTGCAACTCATTCATTTTGAAATCTATAGTGCGTTAATATTTCACTCGCTGCAATTCATTTTGTAACTCTATACAATTTACTACTCTATTAGTGAAGCTCAAATTTATTTCCTTTTAACATTTCTTTTAAATTTAATTATTCATTTTATTTTTTTCTCATTTCCTTCGGACGTCATTCTTGAATTGAATTTAAATGTTGTTAATTATTTATAACAAAATTACACTAGAAAATAAAAATTATATGATCTAGGTGCATTACTTCATGTACTAGCCGCGAAATCTAGTGAAACTAGACAAGAAAATTATATGATCTAGGTTCATTTTATATTGTTATTTATATAATATTATATTTGTATTAATAAAATAATATAAAAATGTTCGGGACTCACCAAGTAATGTACTTAAGTTTTTTTAAATATTATATTACATTTGATATAAATTTAATTAAAAATAAAAATTAAATGAAATATAAAAATGAAGTGAAGAAACAAGCTGAAGAAACAAGAAACCAAGGAGAAGGAAAGAAACAAGGGAATGAAATGAATGAAAGGAGAGAGTAGAAGAAGGAAAGAAACAAAACACAAAATCAAGAAAGTAAAAGAAAAAAAGGGCATTGCCCCGTCTCTGGACGCTGGGCCTCGTTTTAAAATTTTAGAAATTTTGAAGTCTGAGCCAGAGTCTCAAATTTTCTACCTCAAGCTCTATTCTTTTAAAGCAGTACAAATTTGTACAATCATAATTCGCGTGCAAAAGTTCTTACACTACATTCATATGTTTCATCTCTAGACATCCCATAGTTTAGACTTAGAGATATGGTGGTCTCGTACTCTTGTTTATTCATTTTGGATTACACTTTTAAAAGTGATTTAGCAAGATTTGAGAGATGAGTATATAATGGATGAATTTAAGACTTGAATTTCGAGTGATGCAAGTTAATGATATAGAGAATTGAAGATGTATACCACTTGCATGATTACTCGTAATTATTTAAGCAGATTGGAAGCTGTGATGGCTTTGAAATGCAACTTGGATAACTCAAACAACATTTGTTAGGAAATGATGGTCGATCAACTAGTACTCATGATTTATTATTATGGTTTAATTAATATGAATAATTATTAATAATATAACTCAAGTTGGAAATTCAAGTCAACATCAGTATCAGGTGCACTCCCACAATATTAAAATAATTAATAAGTATAATAATCCATGTCGATTTTTCTCCACTACCCACGTCACCACCCACCCTCCCAGCTGGCAAAACCTAGCTACTACTTTTTTCATCATCATTCTAATTCTTTATGTTTTTACATCAACATCCTATCGATATTTTTAAATTTGTAACCTACACTATTAGCCTATTAGGTATATAAACATGCAATAATAATGCATCTCATTATTGTAATTTGTAACCACATGATTCAATTTCGAGAACTAAATACAGTAAATTTATAATTAAACATTCATATTTGAATTGTTCAAAATTATTCAAACTATCAAATATATATTTAACCAATATAAGAATAATCGAGTGTTTTCGTATAATGACTGTCCCACCACTAAAATAGTTATTGTAGTATTATTCTTGGAGTTTGTTTGCATGTTAATATTTCATTGATTATTTTATACGATATTTATCAGTAAACACCTGATATTAATTCATTTCGAAGATGTTTAATTTGAATTTTTTACAGTTAATAAAATTGAATTTTAACGAGAATTTATTATCGAATCGGAAAATGTTAATTATATAGTTTAATTGGAGAATTTATCGTTTGAGATTTAATTTTATAAATAGTATTATAAAGTACCCGCCCGCCAGCGCGGTACTGAGGGTGCCACTGTTGACACTTTGACAGCTGTCTCCCTCTTTCCCTCGCAATATAAATACCCGCCACAATCAATACACTTGAAACACAAATAAGAAAATCAAATTCAAACACAATGCCTTCAAATTACCATTTCATCATTGCCACTTCAATCCTATACTCCTTCTTGTTCATTACTTCCATGGCAGCTCTAGTACAACCACCACCCCTAACACTAAAATACCACAACGGACTCCTACTCAAAGGCACCGTCACCGTTAACCTCGTATGGTACGGCAAGTTTACCCCTACTCAACGCTCCATAATCCTTGATTTCCTCCGCTCGCTTAACAATTCGCCTAAATCGTCGTCAATTCCTTCGTGTTCGGCATGGTGGAAGATGACGGAGAAGTACAAGTCCGGTGCGGCTAAGCTAGTTGTAGGGAAACAGTTCCTGGACGAGAATTACTCTCATGGGAAGGTGCTTAAGAATTCCAATATTGTTTACTTGGCTGCTAGAGGTGGCCATGCCACTGGTGTTGTCAACGTTGTGTTCACCGCGAAAGATGTTGCCGTTAATGGATTTTGTACGAGCAGGTACCATCATTTCTACTTCGTAGATTAGAATCTCGATTTCAGAATATGTTTCGGATTTTAAACTACTGTGAAGTTTCTGAACTTTTCAAAAACATTTCGGTTTCTATAGTAATACCATCTTATAAATCAAACTAAACTTTTATGAAGTAAAAAGTACTGTATTAGCTTCTCATTACATTTAATCTCATTGATCCACAAAACTGAGTCATTTCGTTGATATGTTTTGATCCATAAAAATCAATAGATCTATCAACTAGTTTTGATGAAAAAAAGTCTAATGACTAACTATGTATAGCCTGATAAACATGCTTCGAAAAATCTGCAGGTGTGGCAGTCACGGGTCGACACATGGCACAGCCCGATTCGCCTATGCATGGGTCGGTAACTCCGAAACCCAATGTCCGGGCTACTGCGCTTGGCCGTTTCACCAGCCAATATACGGACCACAAACACCTCCGTTAGTTTCCCCAAATGGAGATGTTGGAGTTGATGGAATGATCATCAATCTAGCCACAGTTTTGGCGGGAACAATAACAAATCCGTACAACAAAGGTTACTTTCAAGGGCCGGTAACATCTCCCTTAGAAGCAGTTACCGCGTGTACTGGAATGTTCGGGTCAGGTTCATATCCGGGCTACCCTGGAGATGTGTTGACGGATAAGAGTAGCGGTGCAAGTTACAATGCGGTCGGAGTGAATGGACGGAGGTACTTGTTGCCGGCGATTTGGGACCCAGTTACTTCTCAGTGTTCAACACTTGTTTGATCGATCAAATGATTGAATTGTCGACAGGGGTTTAGTGGGGTTTGGTGTGCTCAATTACGACTGCGGATAAAAGGGTTTATGGAGGGTTTGGTGGATTTTGTCTTCGTGTATGTTCCCTTTTTCTTTTTGAGAGATTAATTAATTAAGTTTGCAATTTGCAATTGGACAATACATTAAATATTTAATCACAAGATACATGCTATTGCCATCTTTTAATCATCTAATTATTAGTATTAAACATCAAACAACGAACTCGACATTTATTAATTTCACATACTTGAAAAACATTTTACTAACTTCACATAACTCTTCAAAAAATTAGACAGGTATATATCTCATTAAATATGTAACATACTACTGTAGAGAACATCGAGTTTCAACTTTCAAGAGAGGCTTCCAACAGTCTGATTTAAAGTAGAAATACTCTTCTGCGATTTAATTCTTCTCTTTCGAAGCCGTTCAGCAATAATGAAAGCAAGCTCTAGAGACTGAGAAGCATTGAGCCTCGGATCGCAGTGAGTGTGATATCGTGAGCCCAGATCATTGTATGTTATGGTTCGAGATCCTCCAACACATTCTGTAACATTTTGGCCTGTCATCTCCAGATGCACACCTCCAGGATAGCTTCCTTCTTGATCATGGACATCGAAGAATGCTCTCACCTCAGCCTGTCAATTTAAGATGTCAGTGACCAATAAAATATGTGGCATAATTGTAATATAAAAGCCTACAATTGTTTGAAAATTCAGTGCTTTGGTTTTTCCGTTGTCTTTCCTACCCGACGAGTCTACGACTGCCTTAGTGCCTACTGGCTACTGCAGATGTTTCTGATTACTTAAAAGGTGCTAATAGTAGAAATTGTTTTTACAAAAACTCTCTTCTCTTTATTCTTCTGCCACAAAACAATGAACAAACAGGTTTAAACAAACGTTGCAAACAGCCTTTTAATGCACTTGCATCCAAGATTTACTATACTGTTACATCAGTCGAATGTTCCATACATAAAGAACTGCACTAACTATGGAGCTGTATAGAACTCAGGCAAACGCTTGTGTTCGACAGTCTTAAAATGGTTAGACACACCTTATACCTTAAGAATAACCACACCACTACGCATACAAGTATTTGCATATCCTCTACCCCACCCCCACCCCCACCCCCAAGATTTCCTATGGGATGACTTAACACAGCATTTAGTGGTCGACTAATAATACAGGTAACAGGCAAGTACAAGCACCCAATGACCCAAAAGTCAATTGCAAGATGCTTTTAAGAGTTTTTCCTAAAAATGCATGCTCTGCTCACGCGTAGTAATGCTTTTTATGGTAGCTCTAGAAAGCAACTATATCAATAAAATACTTGAAGGGAGGTACATGTAATTTTAACCAAACTAGCTGGCCAGTTGAGATTATTTCGTAGACTTTAGGGGGGTCTATATGTGAATGAACCCTACTGAGCCAGATCCTGGTGGTGGACAACAAAATAAATGCTTTCAAGCTATTAAGGACGTTACACAAAAGAAAAACATAGGTAAACATATTACCCGGATTGCATCAAAGGAGCGAGTCTTGAGTCCACAAGGAGCTTTAATCGTGTTTCCATGCATAGGGTCACTGACCCAAGTGACTATTTGACCTGCTTGACGAACTGCCCTGATAAGGTAAGGAAGTTTGACTCTCATGTTCTCAGCTCCCATTCTAGTGATCACGGTAACTCTACCCGGTTTGTTTTCAGGATTAAGGATGTCAATGAGCTTCACTAACTCATTTGGATCCATCTTATCACTAACCTGCATTGCAAGCAACAATATGTAAGGAAGGGGAAAAGGAGGAAAAAAACCACACACAAAATACTCAACCACAGAAAATGCCACATTTAATGGAAGTTCTTCTCACAACAAAGTGGTGATACATGGATAAAGGAACACCAGGACTAAAGTGAGTAATGAGTGTTATTATGAGATAGGAGAAGGAAAAAAGGTCTACAAAGTTATGTAAAAGTGATAAAACATAAGAGTTTGCAAATATTCCAGCAAGAGAATTTCTTTTTATCAAAGTTGCATAAGCAGATTGAGAAGTGAAGACTCAAAAAGGCAGATAACATAAGAAACAGGTGAAAAAGTATTTCTAAATTAATAACACATTGTTCAGTCTAGAGACCTTGATTCCCAAAGGATTTGAAACTCCTCGTAAAAACTCCACATGGGCACCATCTAATTGCCTGGTTCGTTCTCCGACCCAAAGCATGTGAGCTGAGCAGTCGTAATACAGGCCAGAGGTGGAGTCCTCTCTCGTAAGTGCTTGTTCATATGGTAAAAGTAAACACTCATGTGACGTCCAAAAGTCTGTTGTTTTCATGACTGGGTGGTCAGGTTTAAGTCCACATGCATCCATGAAACCAAGCGCCTCATCAACCCGGTGAGCCAATTCGCGGTACCTTTCCAGGTTAAAAAAAAAAAGGGTCAAATATAACAATAATAGGTCGGTCATTCACACGGGGCATACTAATTGACCCAATAACTTGATGGAGGAGCGTGTGCTTCCTTATAATTATTTATACTGCTCAACAGACTATTCAGGGTACTTTCACATACAAAATATGTATTTCATAGTTAATTACTAAAATGGCCAGAAACGCTGATTATTACAAGTTCCTCCTCACAAAGTGTTTCACTGCATGTTTTTCATAGAGTAAGAGATAATGGAAACATTAAGGCCTGGATCGTAACCAAATCCAATGTTCAGTGGGACAGTGGGACAGGTAAATTACCAAAAAACAATAAGGTGGAAAAACAGTTAACACAGACCAATGCAAACTTCTGTGGATCTTTAATCTTCTGAAGTTCGGCAGCTCTATGCTTAAGCTAATGACACTGATTAGTTTCCTACAGTCTAATAGTACCCGACTCCACCCTGTTTGAAGGTGAAAATATAATTGTTTACTCGGTTAGGGTTCATCATGTTATTAACCAATGGGAACATGTATGACAAGTAAAAGTAAAATGAGATCATATACCTATCCCCCTGCTCGCTATGTTCAGTAAAATCAAGATTCCACTTGGTAACCCTCTGCATGGCAGCATAACCTCCAGTTGCAAATGCTCTGAGCAGGTTTAATGTAGACACAGATTGTGTATACGCCATGACCATTCTCTCAGGATCTGGAACTCGTGATTTCTCGTCAAATGCATCCCCGTTGATATTGTCTCCTCGGTAACTCGGAAGCTTCACACCATCCTTCTCCTCGAGATTATCAGATCTTGGCTTAGCAAATTGCCCTGCCATTCTTCCCACCTAAGGAGGACATGATGATAATAAAATCACTGATTGTCTCCTAAAGTTTGAGTTATACAAGTGTGATATTTCAAAAGTACAAAAATAAATTAATAAGCTCTCAACCAACAGAGACAAGCATTTAGCTCACTTGATCAAATTCAGAAAGAAAAAAAAGAATCATTTTCTGATCCGAACTAATCATCGAATATTTAACCAATTCCCCCAAGTAATCAATGTCAAACAGAGATTACAGCACTTAGTTTACAATCAAGACCATGGTTTCTTGCAGAGGAACATCCTTCAGATCTAAACAAAATAGCAGGTATTCTATCTAGTTACATGTGCTCTCACTGTCTTTAGATAACTATCCTTTGTAACTCCAACTTATGAAATTCTGGTACTCTTGCCATATTTCTAACATGTGTTTCTCCTTGTAGAGATAATGACAAGAAAAAAAAACAAACACTTTGAAGAATTTTTCTTTCAGCAGTCCTTAGATAGGAAAAATACATAATATTGAATGACGCCTAATGATTAACCACAACTGAAACAGTACACTACTGAAATACAACCCAGCTACTTCAATATTAAAAGGTGAGGCACAAATTAAAGGCAACCAGACCCAGATAATCAACTCAACCATTTCCCACATAATTAGTTCATCAAATCAGAGCACCTTCATAAAAACAAATTCTGAAGCATTCAGAGTTATATCTCCGAAGCAACTAGCCAGTATATGATTGTTGATTTGTTACACAGGAAGCAAGGAGCTGGAAAACCTAGCAAAAAGAGCTGTGTGAAAGCATCTCTAACAAAAATATCCCAGACACTCTATCACAATCGGACATACTTATCATTGATCTACTTTAATCTTGTTCACAAACACAATAGTGATGCTTGCCAATGATTACTGCAAACATACTATAGCTTTTCTTAAGCATAGTCAATCAGCATTACGCCTGCAAAAACAGACTATGGCTTCTATCTTTTTGCAAAAACTAGTTTAATAAATTTATAAATCTACTATAATCAGCTTTCAATATCATGGTGTTGATTCTTCCATCTGATTATTAAACTAAATTTTAACACCACCCACAAACAGCCACCAGATTCACTTAAAAGCTTCGTAAAACAGAACAAGCCTAATCA
Organism: Plantago elongata; assembly: GCA_036897095.1. Lineage (NCBI taxonomy): Eukaryota > Viridiplantae > Streptophyta > Magnoliopsida > Lamiales > Plantaginaceae > Plantago > Plantago elongata. The sequence goes on along the minus strand of JAYMSP010001838.1, from coordinate 7,762 downwards.
CTTCATCACACACCAAAGATAATGAAATCCAACAACAACAAATCCGAATGACAACTCACATTTCATGCTAACAGGACTAAGATGTCACATTCTTTACGATTTTCCCATCCAAGCCAACAAAGACTGAAGCTTTTCCAGTTTTTTAAAAAGGACACCTTTATAAGATGACACAACACAATCTTCATCATTGACACATAACAAATAAAAAAAGCAAGAAAAATCGAAACTTTACAAGTTCTTCGCAAGTACCCACCTTAATAATGGGCATCTGAGCACCAAACATAAGAACAACACCCATCTGCAGCATAACCCTGAAAGTATCCCTAATATTATCAGCACTAAATTCCTTGAAACTCTCAGCACAGTCACCACCCTGCAAAAGGAAGGCATCTCCAAGAGCAGCCTGTCCGAGCTTCTCCTCGAGGTTTCTGGCCTCACCGGCGAAGACGATAGGAGGGAAAGACTCGAGCTTTTTTAGTACGTTTTGGAGGCCAATTTGGTCAGGGTATTCGGGGAGTTGGAAGGCTTTCTTGGATTTCCAGCTCTCGATGGTCCAGTTACTGGGTTTTGTGGTGGATGATTGGAGGGTGGCTGAGATGGGTTTTGAGGGTTTGATGACGGGGAGTCGTCGACGGATTGAGGTGGTGGTGGGTGGGTGGAATACGGCGGCTGTGGGTGTCAGAGACATGGCTTTTGCCTGTTGCATTGTCGTACTTTCGAGAGAAGGGACAAGATTTCCAAGGAGAATGAAATCAAAGAGTCAGAATAGTACAGTACTCTAGTTGAAGTAGTCTATCTAGTAAAATAAATCCCATTTTTCTAATCAGGATATCATCAGTTCTGAAGATAAATTAAGGTACGAGGTTCACATTTCAAAGGGTGTTTATTCACTTTTAAATATAAAAAGAAATTATCAATTTATTACTTTATTTTATTCAACTGAAATTTACTAAACTAAATTAAACTGAGTTGAACTGAACTAAAATAAAGTACAAATTATAACTAAATCGAGCTGAACTGAAGTGATTTTAAATTGAAAATAATAGAACCTAAAATTTTATTCGATTCAGCTTAAAATAATTTTAATTCAATTCAATTACATTAAGATTAATTTAATAAATTTCAATTACCCAAATTGGTAGGTTACGTGGGTATGAAATAGTCTACAGCTTCAACTCTACATCCTTCCCACATGGGATGAGATGAGATATATGAAGGGTTGTAATATATCATCCAAGAAATAATGTTTCATTTAAATTTTAAATTTCAACATATATAGTTATGCTACATTATGATTTAAAATTTTAAAGTAGTGATATGGAATAACATAATAACAATTTATTAATAGCTCATAATAATCCTAATAAAATGGTTATGAATAATATCGCAAAAAATAATGGCACTTCATTTAGGATTAAAACTTTGTGAGCAAGCACACATCCGTTCTATTTCTATACAAAATGATTCTAAATTTCTCCTTTCTTGTATTTACAGGCAGAATGCAGTAACACCACACCAGTACATATGTACTTGAGGACATCAAGAAACAATTAGCACGGATGGAGATGTATGAAATTAAATTCGTCTATAGAGAAAAATAAATTCGTTGCAGATGTTTTAGGTACAGAAGGAAGTAACAAAACTTTTGAAAACACGTCTAGTATGGTCTGTAATACTTCTAGTATGCACTATATTTATCCTAGTTAAATTTTAGATGTAATAGTTAAAGACTACTAGTTGTATTAGACTTATCTCGATTTAATGAAATATACATTATCCATAAAATGGTAGAATTTCAAAATCTAACTCACAAATGCATGTGTTTGAAAGACAACACGACCGCATGGATTATGGAGTATATCGTGAGAAGTAAAAGACGTAGATCGTCTCATGCAGAAAACTTGTAAAAAGTTAGTTGACGAGTTGGAAGTATTGAAGTATATGCAGGTGATATCCTAAATCATACTAGGTGAACCTCAATGGAGTAATATTAAGTTTAAACCCTCACTTAGGCATATGACAATGACCCAAGGTTGTGGGGCTGTTTGTTATATCACTGGAGCGGCTATTTCTCTACTCAAATCGAACATTTCATACAAAAAATTACAATTTCAATTTAAAAAGGACATTCAAATTCTATCTCAATCAGTCCATGTATTATGGTCGAGCACTTGAACACTTTTGGTTACATGACATGAATTTCTAGTTCCTAACTGGTGGCACTCTCTCAACACAATCATTGTCACTGCACCGCGTGTCTGATCTCATAATGTATCTATCTCCCTGACATGAGATTACGCATAGTCCCATATTTTAAAACCTAAGTTGAATTGATGTGAAGCTTCGACAATGGCATGGCTGGATGCATAAACTTAACTTCTAGCAGATGTTAAAACATGCAGAGACAATAAAATAATCAAAGCAACCTTCCAACCAAAAAAATAAACATTGACAATGAAAAATGACTCTTTCAAATGCTTCCAGAAAGTAATCTTACTGGAAACTAAAGGAAAATAAAGGGCAACATCAAGTGCAAACTTAAAACGGAGCTCAACTTCATTTACACACGACTATAAATTAGCCAATACTCAACACAAGGCAGGCAACACACTTGACAGTTGGACTACATACTCCCAGAGAGTAAGAGAGAACTCCAGACGGAAATGAGGCTCAAAAGTAAGGGTTGTACCGCATAGGGGCCCTGAATCGGGGAACTTTCCTGCAAGCCGTGCATGAACCACAAGTTATTGTCAACAGACCTTGTATGATGTTATAGTAAATGTCACCGACCAGCAGAAAATTAGATCATACATACCCATATCCATAAGGAGAATACACAAAAGGAGCAGGCATGAAAGGCATCCTGGACCGAAAGCCGCCACCCATATAGGGATTGGCTCTTCGCGGGCGGAATTGCTTCATGCCAGGGACGTTGGTCCTCTTGGCTGAAACCTGCAGCATTTCCAACAAAGTACTTCAAGAAAACCAGGAATGCGTGCATAGCCAAGAACATGTGTGTGTATAATGGAGCTCAACCTTCAACTGGCGACCGTGAAGTTCACTTTCATTTAAGAGAAGAGCCTGCTCTACAGCCTCTGTTTCAAGAAACTCAACATACGCATATCCCTTCGGTTGCCCGTATTTGTTGGTCCGGATAGTTACTCTATTCACAGTCCCACATGACTGAAAATGCTGCTGCACTTCCTCTGGGGTACAAGAATAATCCACCTACAAGGCATGAAACATTATCAATATGATCAAAACATAAAATATGCAAATAAATAAATAAATTTAAGCATGTTAAATTTGATTTCAGTCTGCTTTAATAGCAAAACCCAAACAAGAATGGCAGTAATTTGAGGTTGACTTTCAGCAGCAGAGAATAGCGTACAAGGGAAATCCAGATTCTTAAAATTACAACAAAATGACATAGCCTAGAGCAGCATGAACAACAAAGGTATCATGTTAAAGAAAAGCCAACAGCCCTCCTACCAACCAGATTCAATTTATGAACATAAGCAGGCACAAAGAACAGAAAGAGATGCAAGATGATCTCAGTGTGGGTAGTTTATGACTATGCTAACATTCCAAGACTTTCAGAAGCCTCACATTGCCAACAAAAATCGATCGAGCATCCACTTCCTCCTTATTGGCCTGATCAGCTGCTGTAGCATTAGGATCTGCTTCACGAAAATATGATACCAGTATAAGAAATTCATGATCATGGAAACGGAAGCTGCTGGTATGTAATCCTATTTATAGATGTAATCACTTGTTCGAAGTATCAGAAAATCACCAAATACAGTCATTGTTCACTAAACCAAAGAAGCGTAACAATCACGATCAATTATAGTATAAGCCTTTTAGAGCAAATACCAAACCTTTAAAAATTTCTTTTGTAATGCTTCATGGCATCATAATTAGGGAGCATAAATTGGGACTTCAAATATTATCGGTTTCCACAATGCTAAAAATCCTAACAATACAGGATCACAATGGATGCTCATTGGTCAGAACATATTTGATTTTAAACAAACATTATCAGCTTTTTTTTTTCTTTTTTTTCCTTCTATACAGTGGATGAGTTTCTACCCTCTAGTCCTCTTCTGCTCCCGAAAGCATGATTAAGATTTCGAACTACAATCTTAAAATCTCACAAATCTACCGTGGATTTTACAGTGTCGTTGATAATATAAGAAACTATGAATCCTTATTTCCTAACCGAGAAAACTTCCCTCCGAAACAGTACCGTAAAATCCAAACATTCAATCACACAACAAACGCTTATTTCAAAAGCATAAAGAGCCTAATAGTGGATTAACACAACCATAACATAAACCAATACTTAACAGCAAAATACATTCTTTTCGACATACACTAATCCAAACTAATAAACAGCCCAATAGTGAATCAATACAAACATAAACCGAAACACAATAAAATTCACAAAATCGGAAATTAGAATGGTGATCAAGCAAACCTTGAGCAGCACCCATCTCCTGTTCAACTTTGGCCTGCATTTCACGAAGAGCAGCCGCTTCGTCCTCCATCTCCTTCAGCCTCTTCTTCATGTCATCCAACTCCTGTACACACACATATACGCCAAAGTTAGGGTTTTTTCTCAAATTAAACTGAAAATAGCTGAAATCAAATATTCAGATACATAAGAAAACAAAAGAGAAATTGAATTGAAGAAAAGGAAGAGGCGGCTTACCTCGGCGTCTGCTCCGCCTTCAGCCGCCGTCATTTCGACGTCGGGTTCCATCGATCGATACACGTGCGGGCCTTGTCTTGCTCCTCGTGTGCCTGCCTGGTGAGGAAATAAGTAGTGCCAAACTTAAAGTTACATTTTTTATCCTCCAACATTACTACAATTTGTTTTTTGCTTTTGTTAAAACGCGTATCGGTTACGTGGTGCTTTTAGTTACGTAACGTATAAATTTAAAAGGGGTATAAAAGAAAAATATAAAAGTAAGATTGTGCATGAACTTTTCAATTAAGTCAAATCGTTTGTGACCGAGTGGCAAATTGAGACACCCGATAATCAAGAGGTCACGAATTTGATTCTCCGAAATGAATAATATTTATCCTCTATATAGAAATTTATTAAATACTTATTGATAACAAGTATTTATCTGACTAATATTGTAATTGTAATATTGTATATCAAATAAAAAAACTTTTCAATTAATAAACAGTTTTTATCTTATTATAGTTAAAATGTTGAATTTCGATAGGTTTATCGTCTGGATATTACGACTAGAAACACTAAAATATAGTATATCATTACAACTTTCTTTAAGATTGACACTTGAGAACATGTTCTTCAATATGTGATAGGTCATATTAGTATTCTTACTCTTGATTGGTTTGGTTTTTTTAGAGTTTTGTTAGGACAATGAAAAAAAATGTCCAAACTTAACAAATTCGTCTATATTGACTCTTTCTTATAATGTTATACATGGTGCTTCGGACCACCATCACTGTTTATTTTAGTAAAGTTGAAATTATAGACGCCCCCGCTACCACCACTTTCATCCACTAAAGCCACAACACCTTTATCTCCAAAATTCACCTCCATCCTGAACAATGCCCCTACACAAGGACGGATCCAGAAAAAAAAATTGGGTGGGCTACCTTTTCTATTCACCCCTTCATATTTAAAATTTTATCTAATTATAACTTTTTAAAATATAAATTAATATGTTTAATCAAAACGTCTTAAAAAATACAATTTTGTATGAAAATGTATCAACATTTTTAACACTACTAATTTATAGTAATAATCTAAAGTTTATTCGTTTTTTTCTTTAACGTAGGTAGTATCTAAAAAAAACTACGCCAAATAAAATTATTTTCCACAATAAATTAAGAAGTATGAAATTATTTGGATTCACATAGGAAGAAAGGATATCAGATGGTGGAACAACGAGCTAATCCTGGACAAAAACCATTAACTCATAACTTTAATTAAGAAACATATTAAAATTAATGTATAATAGGTAACAATTTTGTGAAATTCTGTGTGGGCTCAAGCCCACCTAAGCTCCTGAATAGCTCCGCCCTTGCCCCTACACATTAGATATAATTGCCACTGCAGATGCTCGTTCGATACTTGCCAACAATGAAGGTCGTGGAAAGGCTAGTTCATTTTATGACTATATTTGTAATGATAATTGGAGGATGTCATCTCCATTGTGACCATTCTTATTGCCAACGAGCCTTGTTGGCTCGTCCTAATTGGAGACAAATAGGTTCACCTTCCTTCACCTGACACCCGAGTCCATCTACAACGAAGTGAATCATCGGTTCTTGGCTTAGAGTGGCTTAGAACCCTTTAGAACGGTCTCATTGTGATTGCTTTATACCATTTCTCTTTTAACATTCCTATACAATTGATTGCATGAACTGAGTCCACTTGGCATGTGACTAAACAACATGCATATTGCACTACGAGACTAAGATCTTACTAATTAACTCCGTTACAGATTGACACTAATTAAGATTCCCACCCAAACTAGGAACCTGTTAATATAGAAACATAACATCAAGAGGCACATATAGATATGAGAATGCCAAATTTCAAAATAATTCATTCCACCAAATATTTCAAATACAAAGGAAATACTGTTACAAAATTCAGTTCCCACAAAATATTGAAATATTTCAAAAGGATGCCAAATTTCAAATATTACATCCAAATATTCAAACTTGCCTCCATGAATTAGGTTACAACTACACATCAATTAGACAGACTTATAGTCTGCTCTCAGATTTTCAGAGCATTCAATGCCATTACAACTACAAATATGAGGAATAATAAGAAACCGAGTGTGGAGACTAGAAATTCCATAGCTCAGTTTCTTCTCCAATCCATCAATGCACGAGGCAGACCCACAAAAGGCAAGTTCAGCGAAGCTGCAAGAAGATGGGGAATCAGTAGAAGAAATGTGTATACAATATGGTCAAATGCAAATCAACAAAGATCTGAAGGTCTGCCAATCCATTTAAGGAATCAAAAAGTTGGTATTTCAAGGCCTCGTCGTCAACCAGACATTGAGCTAGTTCTGTCTATACCTCCATCACAAAGAAAGACCATACGGATGCTAGCAACATCAAGATACTACCTATGCCATGGGGAAGAACCACCATATAGAGCAATTAGTTCAAAAAATCACATAACAAAAGTCATGTTTGTATGTGCAGTTGGAAGGCCATGTTATACAACAAAAGGGGAGATGATATTTGATGGGAAAATAGGCATGTATCCTTTGACATTACAAGTTCCAGCAAAAAGAAGAAGCAAGAACAGACCTGCTGGAACTCTTGAGACTAAAGCTATTGATTCTGTGACAGAAGATGTGTACAAGTCATGTCTAACCAATCAGGTAAAGCATCCTTATCATTTTCAACATTTCAATTTACTCTCAGATTTGTATGTCATCATTGAGTAGTTTGTTTTCATTCCTTCACATAGCAAATTGAGTTAACTTCCTGAGTTTACTATCATACCAGATTATTGCATTTCGAGAGAATTGTAAAATTGGTCCTCTAAGTGACCGTCCAGTTCGATTTTGATCCAAATTTTTTTCCGTTTCGATTTTGGTCCTGAGGACCCTATAAAATACCGTATGTATGTATTGAAGCTGAGTTGGCGTGAAAAGGCTGAGTTGGCGTTGATGTGGCGTGACATGGCACACATAAAATCAATTTTGTGCGATTTTGGTCCTTTGCTGAGTCGGACGAATTAACTGATCGGAGA
>JAYMSP010001837.1:0-28403 GCA_036897095.1 Plantago elongata | reverse complement strand
ATATAAAAATATTATTCCATATACAAATACTACCAAACTACTTATTACATAATTAAACCAATCACATCATTCCAACAACCTTAAATACCAATAATTAACCAATCTCATATTCATACATATTTAATCAAATCCCAATACCAATCGCATCATACTTACACTAATCATTTATCTATTACACAACCTATATAACAAATCTATAATACCCTATCCAATTACAATTCTATACCAAACACAATTGGTTATCTACTTTTCTATTGGAAACTAATTTTGTCGAAACAAAATCAAGTTCATTAAATGTTAGTTTCATTCCAGTAATATGCGTTCATATGATTAAATAAGTTCATACTAGATGAACATAGGATAAGATTTCAAAGAGAGATTCATGTCGACAGCAACAATTGAACAACTACTAGTATATCTTATGACGTCTATTACATGAGAATCATTGTCGTTCCTCATTCGGTCCCTTTCGCTATCCATTTGTATATTTTCCCTAATGAATGGAACATTTTTCTTAATTGTTAGGGAAGATGATGATGAACGTACACTATAAAAGTTCTATTGGTCCGTTAACTTTATCAAAATACACATATACAACATGCAACAAACACTATATCAACTTCAAGTACTAAAAATTAATGGACGGTTTAATTCAACATTTTAATTGAGCTATCTCAATTCGAGTTAAAAATAATAAAAAAAAATAGAGAGGTAGGAAGAGACAAATTCAACACCAAAAGCCATTGCTTTTGAATAGGAAACCTACGCACTAAAATCATGGAATAAGGAACCACTGTGAAGATGCAAAATTACAAACAAATTTTGCTGTACAAAAATATGGTCGTCCCTCAGTAGAGACCCTCTAAATTAGTATGCCAATAAATGGACTGTTCATCTGTTTCATACATACAAACAAAGAAGAAAGAATCGTAGATGAGAAGTGGTCTACTTTGAGCACAAAATTGGTTGGATACATACATGTCTGCAGCAGCAGTAGAAGAATAAGAAACGCTCTAAACAGCTCGAGGTATACGACACAGGTCAGACTGATCAGTGATTATAGTTAGGGTCGCCATGTGGTTTTTTGGGCACAAAGTATACCTTCATTATTTTGGGCGAAAGTCAGCCGAATATCCCAGTGCAAGCTCCTTAGAATTGCTTCAACTGGATTGAGTATCTCAACTTTGTCACGGATAATTGCCCAACCGCCAGGCCTTAATATGCGATCCATCTCGACTATAATCACAGCCGGTTGCTTACATCTGAAAGTAGACACCAAAAGGATCTTATTGGAATCAACAATAAAATAAACAAACTAGAATAGTACTACTTGAGAGGCCCTGTGGTGATTAGAATATACTCCACATTAAAGATTCTCAAAGAAATATTGATTCGATGAATCAAAATTCGAGGATTGTCATTTCCGATACATGGCAAAAAGCAGCTGATATCCATAATTAGAGAACATATGTGGGGGCAAAGGCAAATGATACCTGTTCTTAAGCCTTGAGAAGAGATGATCAGCATGCAGAAGGTCATATGATCTTGGATAAGTACCAAAGGATTCACACCAGTCATGGTAAGCTCCAATAAGTCCTCGCTCAAAAATTATGGGTAGCGTGTCTGGTGCATGTACAGGTACAACATTCATAACCCAAACCTTCTGATCTGACAGCGCAGCAGCAAATCTGGAAATTATCATGAACTTTAGAAGTGTGTGCTGATAAAATGAAACGAACATAGTGAGTGTTTGCAAACTGGTCATAGCTTTACTGGAGCAGAATCAATTAAAATTATGTCTGCGAATACGGATTATATCTTCTCACAACTTAGAATATTCTGCTAGAATCAGCAGTTTAACCTAGTTTGCTGATTCTTCTAGCTTATCTTATTTAGGCTGTGTTTTACCATCATATGCTTGGACGCACTTAGCTCAAACTACTAAAACCTGATTTTGCTTCATTTAATCACTTTACAATCATCTGAAAGTTTTAGCAAAGGCACTTAACCTGGACACTGCTTTATCATTACCAAGCAGAAAATCAGGGTAAAAATCTCACTAATAGCGTACCCTCCGTTAACGGATTTCATATCCATTACATTGCGGATGGTAGACCAGTCAATGCCAAGTCCAATATGATATGAATTGTTCACAATAGCTTTCCAGTGGGCACTATCAGCAATCAACTTTTCTTTATTGTTCATCCATTCGGGAAATGTATGAAGCCTCATGGGCCATTCTGTTGGCCATTCATTGCCGCGTTCTTCAATGGCTTCAGGAATTGTGTGCAGACAAGTTTTCAACGGAACGTACCTGTGACCAGTAACATATGTTCCAATCAGAAAGGAGTAAAAGAATACACTAGTAATAGTTATATATAGTCATAGAGCAAAGACTAATATACCTGACAACAGCAATAGTAATTGAAAGTTTAGGTTTGCTCTTCTTGAGCTTCATTTGTGGATATTGCAAAAAGGAAAATGGTAGAGGGAGTACTGGACAATTTCCATACGTCCTCTCGAAATGAGAGATAATTTGAAAAAAATAAAAAACAACAGAAATAAAAGTGATGTCTATAAAACCATTAGTGCCTGAAAACTACACTTACATAGGAACAAAATATTTAATTTCTTACCAGGCAACATCTGGCTTATCGTTTTCTTTGCATAGAGGTGGAACCTTTTTCCTTCTCAGTTTGTACATGTCATTTGATTCTGGTTTTTGATATATCTTGGCAAGTATGTCGCTGACGTCATCAGTTTTATCAGCAAGGATGTTCCAACAAATAGATGCCATCAATGTGGTTAGAGCTGGAACGAGATTTAGAAATAGATGTTACCTCCCAACATAATGGAGAACATAATAATGCATGAAAGTTTGATATTATATGAGCCGATAACTAATCTTATAGGCCATGAAATTTGGAAGTCAACACTATTGTGAAATATGTGCCATATGCATGAAAAGTGACATTTTGTCCCAATCCTCCAAAATGCAAAACTGAAAACTGACTATTATTATGTGCAGCAGAAGGGTAGCAGAAACCAAGGATTACGATAACAAATTAGGATTTTGAATACAACTCGTAAAACGGAAATAACATAGATGATAGAACTCATTTCGTGATTGTCAGGAAGAAATATATACCAACCTTCGTCAGCTTCAATGCTGTTATGCTTAGTTGACAATATGAAGTAGCCTCCAGGCCTCAAAATCCTATTCATCTCTACTATAAGTTTTCCTCCTGAAAAATCAATTCAAATTAACCAATTTGTGCATCTGAAGTTCTAATGCCAAGGAAAGGGGGGCAAGAAGACGTCTAAAAACCTCGAGTGACGATACAAACCATTTGAATGCCAAGGGATGCCACAGTCACCACAGTGAATTGCATCAAAGACTCCGCTAGGAAAAGGAAGCCTCCTGGTAGCAAATGGAGTAACTATAGCAGGGAAACCACGTTCGAGGCCAACCTGTGTGAGATCCACAAGATCATCTTTCAATCCCAGCGTAAAAGTTAATACATCCTTCTCAAGTAGGTAGGCACCAAAGCTTGAATCCTTGCATCCTATATCTAGAACAATGTGAATGTTCTTTCCCCATTCGATGTCTGGAACCAACTAAAACATCATATCAACCAATCAATGAACATGTTAGCTTGGAAATAACTACAAATACACTAACAGCTGTGACAGCCACTGTATTATAAACAATTTGGATCAAATCCTTCCTGTTTCTTTTTATTGCACAAAGCTGTGTTGCTACTTGTTAAAAAGTATCAACCCTGCAGAAAAGAAACTTTCTTTCCGAATTCAGAACGTTTGGGTGGAGTCCTTTCAAATTTAGAAATTTATGGTGCAGATAGACCTTCCTGATTTTGGAAATAAGGGGATCACGGCATCACAATGGGGACTGAGTAAAATAAAACTAAACGTGACGATTCAGTTTGGGTCGCACATAGCATATGGGGTTTTTATGGTATCCACTTACTAAATGCAAGCATAAATGACAAGCGTGACAATGACTTTCCAGAGGCTAATGCCCCCGACCGCAATAAAAATATCTTGGGAGTACCGACAAGGTTTATGGTTAGCTCTGACATTTAGGCTTCTAGCAAATTTGCTTAGCTCACATTGCCACTGTATCCTTGACATCAGCTCTATGCCTTTACTTCCTTCTTAAGAGACAGGTTGTGTACAGCTAATATTTAAATATAAGAACATTATTCCACTTCACAGCAAGTTTGATGCAGTGGTATAACCAATACAATACGTATGTCACTGTAAATAAACACAAAAAAGAGGACTAACCTCTTCTATGGATTCCAGATAGTGTTGAACTCCACCTTTGAAAACAGATTGATTCTGTGGAAAAGTAAGGTATTCTCCAGATTCGACCAACCAATCTTGTGTCTTAACAAACGCTGCTAATTTTGGGTGCGCCACATTTTTATACAGTATCTGCGATCAACACATGTTTAGCAATAGATTACACCCACATATTTCAAGCACTATTCCCTATCCCAGACTAACAATGTATACCTTCGTTTTGCTTTCAGGCCAATGCACCTGAGAGACATACCCATCATGGGGAAGGGGTACAAGACACATAACAGCTGACCTAGGGCAGCTCCTTTCGCGATGCCTATAGCTCTGCAGCCTCCCTGTTGCAGTCTCCATGTCAATGCAAGGAATGTAATTATGCTTGCTTCTTGTGCTGCAGTGTTTCCAAGCATATTTTGCTTTCGGATCAAATAGTGGACCCAATTTCTTGTTCTTCCTAACCGGACTGCTCTCTTCTTCCTCAATAACTTCTTGATCCAAATCATCTGGATTAATCATATCCGAATCTCCTTCTCTTTCATCACTAGCATTGCCATCACTATCTAAATCCTCCTTCTCATCTTCAACTATTTCTTTAATCACCTCTTCCTTCCCTTCGGCTCCCACACTCTCATCAACTTGCTTTCCCTTACCCCCTTTCGAATCTTCGCTCGCTCTTGCATTTTCTTTCCTTTTCTTAGGCTTCAACGGTGGAGAGCCGTTACTCTTTTCTAATCCAGACTTAGAACTCTCTTTATGAGTTTCCCTTCCTCCCCCTTTTTCGGGTTCTATCCTATCCGAATGAGCTCGAAAACCATCAACCTTCCCACTTACCATGGGAACAGAAATATCATCGAAAGTCTCCCTTTGAGAAGTGACAGAAAAATTCGAAAACACGGACCAAACAAGCACAAAACACAGGCCTAATACTACAACAGCTGACAACTTAACAATGAACCCACATGATTGATATGAGCGCCTTACTTGGCGCCCTAATTTGGTTATAGCCATTATCTCTTTCTAATTCCCACACCAACAACTTGTGTCGAACAGATTGAATCAAGTTCAGCTATACATGAGTATAATTAACCGATGAAGCCAGCAGAAGTAAAGAGGGTAAGAGCATGATGAGAAAATGAACTTACAGCTGCAAGTAGTAGAGATTAAGGAAGATCCAGGAGTAGAGATTAACCATCTTTGTTGTGATCTTTCATTTTGTATTTTAAAATAATTTCTGCCTGAATCTGGATCAGTTGCAACTTGCTATGCATTATTGATATTCATATTTGAAAGGACCACTGTCAGGAAACTGGAGTAGAGTTCACAGGTTGGGCAAGGGTTGTTTTAGTAATTGGAGTCAATTAACCGTGATTACGTGATTGTTTGGTAGGCAAGTCAATTCAAATTGTATGTTTTATACACGAAACAGAACATTGAAATTAGTATTTATCAATATAAATTGTGTGTCACTCAGACCTGTATTTGTGCCTGTCTTTCACAACATTAAAATTTCAAAAAGTCAGTTAAAAACATTTGAAAATATCTTTTAATTTAATTTTTTATATTTTAATTATTTATCTGTTCGCGAATTGGTTGCAAGAGGCAACTAATCGGCACCAACATTATCAAAACTATTAATATTGTATAAGACTGAGAGCATGTTGTATATAGGTTTATTTTGTACAGCTCGTTCTTAAATCTCCTTCCTATTTAGGAATATCTTTTTAAATTTTAAGTTCGGGGAAATTTCTTGTTATTATGCTCCTTTAATAATTTTCTAGTTGGTATTCTTGGTGTATAACCGGATGGAGTAATATTAGATCTATTTTTTCTTCTTAAAGTCGGTAATGTAGCTATTGTTGTTAATTCTGGTAATCTAAGGGTCATGAATTTCTATACGTCACATTGTGTTATCTCCAAAACTTACACGTTCATCGGAGACTTGACCTAGAAAACTCGACTTTGTTCAAAGTCCGAGCCGTTTGATGTTTGATGATGGTTGTAATATTTGTATTAATCTGATTGGCCAACTTAACTTAGACCTGCTCGTGATGTTGGAGTGGATATGGAGATTAAGAAGCACCAGTGTACTTGTGTTACACCTCCCAATCACGTTTAGTTTAATCCAAGAGGCTTGTGGCTTTTCCCAAAATGTTACATCATTCCTTGCAGTTTTTTGGTTCATTTTAAGCTGGATGCCATTATATTGAAAAACTCATATTAAAAACTCATATTAAATTTAAATCACCTTATTTAAAGGTAACCTACCTCAATTCTCCTTATCTTACAATAGTGAAGTTATAAGAATAACTAAGACCAGCCCCAATTGAGGCACCGTGGCGTCCCCAACGGGCCGAGACGTCGTGTCGTAAGGCGCGGCGTCTCTTCACACGGCGTGGCACGCCGCGTCGAGCGTGCCATGTGTATTTTGTTTTTTTTTCCTTTTTTCGAAAATCGATTTATATCCGTTTTCAAAACGATAATATCTCCAAAAATACGAAATAAAAAAATATTAAAAAATCACCAACGGCTACGTATTTTCAGGATCTATAAACTTAGACCAAATTTGATTTTTTTTTCTTGAATTTTGAATTTGAATTTACCAACGGCTATATTGTTTCAACATCTATAAAACAACCCCCAATATTCATATTCTTCACCTCATCCCAACTCCAACTCCTCTTTCTCTCTTAATTAAACTCAAAAAACTCTCTTCTCCCAAAACACCATTTTCCCTTTCATTTTTCGACGAATTTTCCGGTAAGATGGACAGTGATTATTTGAAGTAGTGCAAAGAAAACAACCCCCACAAATACATAGAGCTAATGCAAGCTCACTACAACAACACGATTTTTCCATCCTATCCAAGTGCCCAAACAAGTGTCGTTCGGCCTTTGTTCCAAGAGCCATGCACTCAACAATACCAATCTCCATCCTCCCAAACACTAATGTTTTACAAACACCGGAAGTAGATGGAGTCGTGTTTGAGACGCAGGCAGAAAAACAATCGATCCGGAGGCGTGGGAAAGCCAAAGCCACCGGAGGAGCGACAACCAACACAACAACCTCACTGAACAACTCGTACAACGAGAGTGAGGACATCGGGCTCATCTTAGACTACATGGAGGTTAGTCATATTGTTATTGTTGGAACGGATCAAAATTACGACAAATTGTTCCGTCTTGTTGCGGAGAAGTACGAGGATATAAATAGGGCAGGAATGATGACCGGGATGGATAAATTCTGGTCTCATGATTCGCTTTGTGGAATATGGGGGCGGCTAAGAGATGACATAAATCATTGGATGATTTGTGTGGAGCGTGCTACTGTCATGCTCGGCAATCGGAGTGGCTACAATGAGTTCGATGTGCGAGACACTGCCCAAGAACTATACAGGGAGAAATCGAAGAACCACAACTCATTCACGGCGTTCAAACAGTGACATGCCATGAAAGCATACCCAGGGTGGGAAGTGAAGATGAATTTGGAGGAAACCATGAAGAAGTGGGTACCAACTGGGGATGATAGGTTTGAGGGTGACGATGTTGATGTAGGTGATGAACCAATGGAATTAGTAGGTGCAGGTGGTAGTAGCGGAAGTAAGCGGAATCGGGGTTATGAAAGTGCGGCAAGTATCAAACGTCCCATTGGTCGTGACAAGGCCAAGAAGTTGGCTAAGAATGTCACTTCCGGTAACTCTTCAATGGATGCCTTGGGCGAGGGAATAGCCGGCTTAAACGAGAATTATCCCAATGGGTTGAAGTTGAAAAGACAAAGTTGGAGCTTGCTCGCGAGAGGAGCATAAGGCAAAGGGGAAGATGATGGACACGTACTTGGCACTTGTGGCAAACTACGCCAACTTGTCCGACGGGGCCAAAGCACACTTAGAAGCACTTGACAAACAACTGTTTTGATCGGGCTAATGGCGAAGGATCACTTATGTAGTGTGTCGACTTTGTTTTTTTTTACCTTATGCAGTTTATTTGTATTTTACTTACGGTCGTGTGCCTAGTTTGTAATTTACTTTCTGAAGTGTGCCTTGTTTGTAATTTTAAATTTTGAATTAAAAAAAATGACGTGGCATTAATGACGCGTCACCATTGCAGCAAAATGACGACGACGCGTCGTCGTGTCGTCACCATTGAAGATGGTCTAACATGTTGAATTATAAAAACCTGTTCACCTAAATCATTTATGCATGTTATTTTCTTTTTATTTTATTGTGAACTTATAGTAAGCCAATCGTTATTATTCGAGAAGGATTTACTAAAACTTGGTTAGTTATTATTTTAGATCATTCATTAAATATACTCATTTAATTTTATTAATTGTTTATAATTGGGAATGAATTATTTCAATTTGAACTAATTTTATTAATTGTTTATAATTGAGGTTGAATTATTTCAATTTGAACATGGTAGTAAATTTTACTTTCATTCAAGTGCTCCACGACTTCCACGGTCCACGGACCTTAGCCATAAATTATTTCCCACGTGTTACAAAAACAAAATTAAAAGAAGCACATTCTGGCGCAACAAGCCATCCACAAATTTCACTTCGCTAACTTGCGCACACACCTGTTCCATGCTGCTATAGAGTGGAATTGCCTCCACCACTGAAACTCCACCGAGTCACTTCACTCGTTGCTCACTCAACTCCACCGAGTCACATCACTCGCTGCACGCCACAACTCACCGTCGCCACGTGGCCGGTGATAGACGAGAAGAATACGAATTCGATTCTTCGTACTCCTCACTGCTGAGTGACACGAATTTTTATCTGCACGTTCGCATAAAACTACAAATCAGAAGTGAGATAAAGCAAATTAGGTATGGAGATGCCTTAAATATGCACCGAATCGGATTCCGAGCATTGTGCTGTGATTGGAAGCTGAGCGGAATCGCATCGTTGCTCGTTTCGAAATGGCTATTTAATTTGATTATGGCTGTTGAGAAGACTGTTCACATTCCCGAGCATTTTTCGTTTCTATTGCTAGTCGAGGAGTTTTTGTGCTTGGATTACTGGGTGGAAGGAAGGTAAATCGTTCTAGAGGTCTGTTTCTCTCTCGCTCTGTCGATTTTCGTACGGAGAATGCTGCTCGTTGAGCTTGATTTTTATTTATTTTTGTTATCTGAACGATTTTGTTGTTATTTTATTGGTTTGGAATCTGAAATGCTTGGTTTGTGGCAAAATCATTGATCACGAACACTTTTCTAGTGGAACGTATTTGCAATTGTATTAGTGTATACATGGATCTAGATTCACCTATTATTATTCGTGAACTGCAGTATATATGACTGAATTCTATGGCTAGTAGTGTGTAATTACAATGAACATAACTTTGATTGCCAAAATAACTATAAAATTGTTAACTACGTTTAATTGCTTAAAGCAGTTTGTGGATTGGTAGAATGTGGTATGTTGTGGCCTGATATTTGTATATCTATTTAACAAAGGGGCTTGACTACTTGTCGGTTCATTATTGTTGAACAGAATCAAGTAGTTAGTTGATACTGCGTGATCTAATGGAGTTCGAAAGGATGAAATGCAATGATGGAGATAAGTATCCACATGTGTGGTCGTCTCCAGAAGGAGGTCAAAAGATTGACATAGGAAAAAAGATTTTCTGCAATAGATCTCTGAACATGAAGAGTATTCTTGCTGTTGGATTCGATATGGACTATACATTGGCACAGTACAAGCCTGAGACATTTGAGTCACTTGCTTACGAAGGCACAGTCAGGAAGCTGGTTAACGACCTGGGGTATCCTAAAGAGGTATATAGTCTGGATGAATCCTACTTAATAATTTCTGTTTACTGGTTGGTCATGTACCTCTTCAATAGATTGCTTACGGTACAGTTGATTCCTTTTATAAGTTATTCATTGGTACGATAATGCTAGAGAGACCAAGAATCTGCATCTCTAGTTATAATTGCGTTCCAGATAACATGGAAAAAAATGGGAATATTATTTTTCAAGTAATGCTGCCTACAACCACTCTCTGCCTGATGTTGATCGTCTCCTGCTTGGAACCAAGACTTGCTTATTTTTTGGGTCTATGTAGTTGTTGGAGTGGTCATTTGATTGGACTTACATGGTCAGAGGACTAGTTCTTGATAAAAAGAGAGGCAATATATTAAAGGTACGTGCTATTGGAGAGTTCAGTGCATGAGCAGCCTGCTACATTACAATTGATGTTTCTAAGTATTCTTTTTCCGATTTTGTTTATGTGGTTGCAGATGGATCGGCACAAATACGTGAAGGTGGCTTATCATGGATTCACAGAGCTGCCAAAGGAAGCTAAAGTTGCGACATATGGAAATACTTTGACTCGCAATACATTTGACGAGCCCGAATATGCTCTCATAGACACCCTTTTCTCTCTGGCTGAAGCTTACTTGTTTGCACAACTTGTTCATTTCAAAGATAACAATCAAGGGAAGGTTCCAGCAAAGTAAGTGAACTACCAACAGTTATTAGACCGTCCGCTGTGGTGACCGCGGAAATCGGTCGTGGCGAGCGGGTGCTTACAGTTCTGATGCATATGATGAAACTGGCCTCCGGCTTGTAGTTGCTTACATTTTGCTTTCTGTATTTACTATTTTTTATTTTGTCATGGTGCAGCTATTCTCAGATGTATAAAGACGTCCGAGCTGCAGTTGATCTGTGTCACCGTGATGGGACATTGAAGAAGATGGTTGCAAAAGATCCTGAAAGGTATTCCAATTGTAACTGGCTCTGAAGTTTGGAGCAGTGATATTTTAATATTATTCATGCTTTAACAATGGAATAAGAAAAATATGCACCAGATATTTGATAGTGCAAGGAAATATGACTAAGAACAAATGGAATTTAATGTCAGCAAGGTGCTGAAATTTTGTCAACACTGGTGAAAGAAACGAGTAGAAAGGAAATGATTCTTATGTCAGCAGGACAACGCAATTCTGTCTTTTGCGAGAATGTAACCACTCATCCATGCAAACCATTCTTACAACTCGTGAATGATCTTTTCTCCCAGACCACAGATGACCGCATACCAATTTCTTCTACCTCTCTTAGGGTTTATAGATCCAGCAAATTGTATGTTCTAAGGATTTCGACACTTGTCAGAAAATCTTTTGCTGCATTTTGGTAGTTGATGGGGACGGTGACACCAATTTTGGCAGTCCCACATAAATGAGTGAATTTCTTAAAATTTTTTTTCCTTTTCTTTAATTTTTCCATTTTAAACAACGGCGGGGTCCTTAAAATGCACCGTCAATCTACATTTTACTATTTTAGTATTTGAATATCTTTCCATTAAGCTTCTATCTTATCTTAATTATACACCACTGGCGGTATATTATTGTATTTAAAAGCACATGCCACTTGCAACAGCTATAGAGGACACTCTCTATCCATATGTGTGCAAAATTAAGATTCCGAAGGTAAATAAAGTTATGAATATAGTATATTTTTCAACTGGATTTTAGGCATAGCTGGATAAGAAAGAAAATCTTTGAAATAACAGTAAATATGTTGAAATGAGAAAACATAACTTTGGCATAATACTGGTGTGGCGAAGCATCATATAAAGCTTAAACATGATTGAATATGCACTCAACTCCTCCTGGCTCTACGATTTCTGCCATTTTATTGGTCAGAAAGACCCAAGTGTCCATAAGTAAAATGTGATTTTTTTTTTCTTTGGAATTTTCTTCTTCACCAAAACGTGTTGCACAAGATGCAAGTGCAACATTGTTCAAGGCCTGCTCTTTTATCATTGACTTATAAATTTAGTTCGCCATCACCCATTAGTATCTTCAATTATCTTGATGAAATCCATTATATCCACAACCTCGAGGAACCTATGTGCTTGAACAGATGTCCTCAGTTCTCACAACCATTCAATAACAGCAGGTTGTCACTATATGTAACAAATTCCCAACTAGCTTCTGTTCGTGTAGGAAAATTCTGATGTGTACTCGGAACTATTCATAATTTATATATGAATGAGGAGCACCTCAAAGCTTGAACTCTGATGTTCTTTTCCTTAAAAAAAGATAAATATATATAGGCTAATAGAACTAATATTGATATGGTCTTACTGTTCTTGAAGAAACCAGCTTACTACGCTATCCATGGTTTAACATAGGAATGCAAACCTAAATTTATCCTTTATGTTGTGTTATCAGATATATCAATGAGGACCGCTCTATTGTCCCCATGCTAAAGATGCTTAGAGAGTCTGGCCGTGCTACATTTCTGGCAACTAACAGGTATGACTCCTGTCAAAAGTTGTTAGCTACAAATGAAGTGTAATGTTATCTTCATAAATTGTTGTACCTCATTTTTATTTTTGATAGAAATCTATGAGTATTGTTACTTCATGTATTACAATTCTATATTCGTCTCTACATGATGTAACAATACTCATATTTTGCGACCTGCTAAAATAAGCCCCAACAGTATTTCTTCATCTCTACTTCTTATACAAATTGAATACCGACATTCGAAATTAAAATAAAAATGAACTGGAAATATGAAATAGAATGCGAAAGAGGTCAAAATTTTCCGGGGATGTTATCAGAATATGGATAGGATGCCAAATAGGTCAAATTTTAGATATTGAATTAAATTAAGATTTACTGTAAAAGTGTAACAGCTATAGATGAACTCTGAGTTGGCTGTGAGTTGTTACTATCTGACTAGGAAATATAGGAACTATATTCGTGAGATAACACATAATTAGCCTCTATTTATTAATTTAAATGCAAATGAATTTATAACTAAACTTGAGAGAAAGGAAACCCCATGTTCACTTTTCCATGGTTTTTTAGTTAATAATCATTTGACCCAAACTGCCCAATTGAGATAATCCATTACCAGTACACTCTTTGTAGCTGCTTTCATGGCATTCATTCAACTGTAGTATATACTGCTTTCAGTACGAAAGATCACAAAATGGATTTTCTTTTTCCTATTAAGTAATTCCGGTGCCAAAGTCTTGATTTTCCCATTGCTATATCTTGAGAAATTCCTTGTATGGAATCACTATGCTGTAAGTTCAATTGTCTAATAATATTGTACCCCTTTAATGCTCTTAACTGGAATCTATATTAACTTTCTATATCCGCTTTGGTATTTCTGGAGAACTTCCTTCATGAGTGTCGTACATATCAGATCTTGCTTTCTCATACATACTTCTTCCTCCAACTGGAAACATGACAAGTAGAAGGTTCCAGTTACATATTATCTCACACTTGATTTCTGAATTTTGAATTTTTTTTTTGTGCAGCCTATGGGATTATACAAATATTGTGATGAACTTTCTTTGTGGGCCGAGAGATACTGATGGTTGCTCTGCTTCAAATTTTTATTGGCTTCAGTATTTCGATGTTGTTATAACTGGCAGGTCATGAGCTTTTAATACCACGTGAATGTCTTGTTTTATTTCAATCATTTTCTTATTTTCTCCCATTTAGTTATCACTGGATAATTTATTTTGTCTAAATTAAAAGCAGTTGACTTGTGTGGATTTGTTGGGTTTTTATGTTCACTGTGTCAATTTATTTCCATAAAGTTTTGTGAGGTATTTGTCCTGGTGACTTAGGATGGGGGTGACGTGTTATTTGACTATCTCATATGACTCTTGCTACAAAATTAATGATGAGTTTTTTTATTGGTGAACGATTGAGGGCGATGCTGTAATCTCACCACCTCATATGATCTGTAGAAACTTGCTATAAAATTAATGATGAATTCACTATCAGTGAATTATTGAGCAAATTTTGGCCCTATTGAGAATATTTTGTGATATTAATGCTCCATTGGTGCTAAACTTCATGGGACCTATTGTTTGAATCTTGACTGTCTTCTGATTATCACATGTATAATGCATTAATTCCGCGCAGTGCAAAACCAAGTTTTTTCCTTGACGAGAACCGTGCTGGTCTGTTTGAGGTTGATCTTGAGTCAGGGATGCTTGTTAATACTGATAATGGAACTCCTATGCCGGAGGTTAGTTTGTATTATGTGTTATTTTTCAGTGTTATTAATACTGGATTGCGGAGCGCAGGATGGCCGGGATACTGAAGTGATAATATCATATACAATATCTAAATGAACATATAACTAATAAAGTACGTGCAAAGTTAAAACAAGCTTATAACAACGGAATTAACAATAATTCATAGAATTCTTCATAGAGAGTCGTACAAACAAGCAAAGTCAAGAAAATTGAGGCTGAATTGGTCATCTACCCCAAAAGTCACTGTCTCAGTGCTATCCCGCCAAGAACACCATGATCATCTGGGTTTCTATGCAACCCGGAGAGGTATATATCCCGGGCAGGTCTATAAAGCGGAAATGCTCCGGGATACTGGGATTTCAAATGATCCCGGTGGGACTGACAACACTGGTCTTTCTAATACAGAAAATGTATGCTAGTTCCGTTTATCAGATCAGTTTTTTTTTAATTGGACCAGGTTGACATGTCTCTAAGGCTGCCGGTGAAGAGCTCAAACAAGAGCTGCAAAGTTTTCCAGGTTTAGCTATATTAGTCAAGAGTTTAAGAAAATTATGCTGTTATAATTTACTTCTAATTTTCTATGATTGGATAGATCGATTACGTGCATTATGTGATTGCCTTTTTGAAACTACATTGTCAGGGAGGAAATGTTGGCCATCTGCATAAATTGCTGTCTGTAGAGTCAAGCTCTCAGGTACTCCACGTGCTCTAGGAATGATCTATCTCGTCTGCCTATTTATGTTGTATAATCTATTTCAGTGTCGAATCATATATATTTCAGTTGCTGGACCATGCATATGAAGTCATTAGATAGTGTATGTGGGTCTTTGTGAAGCATGAGCCTAGTGATAAAAAGAAAATGGAGGTAGCCTGAGTTAGGTTTTATCTTCTTGGCTCTTGGCTGTAAATTTGTTCTTCCACACTTCAGAATAGAAAAAAAAGTTCACTGCAGTGATAGGTTTTTCTAGTAAAATGCTGAACTGTCCACAGAAGCTATGTTTTGCAAGACCTGCAAATACGGTTCAGATCGAATGCAGGTTTCGACTTGAACACGGCATGCATGCCATTCCAGAAAACTATCCAAGCTTAGTTTGAAAGATATATCACAAAATAAGTTAGTATACCAAATTTGCTTCTAGAATTATAAATCGCACAAAGTTTTGGTGTATAAGTGAATGGAAAAATACTTCATTTAATTGGTGTGAGCAAAACTGCTCTATCCTCTTATTTTAATGAGAACATTATCCGTGGTCACTAAATAATCTATAATGCTGAACATTGACATTTTGCTTCAGGTACTCTATGTTGGGGATCACATCTATGGAGATATACTGCGCAGTAAAAAGGTTCTCGGTATGTCTCTAGCATTTGTTTCTTATCATAGTTTTTTTTCTTTTGCCTTTTGTTCTTTCCCGCTTATGAAAGCAACTTTGCTCAAAGCTGTAAGCTCATTATTTCACTTGGAAAACGCATTAAGCTCATGTAAATGGATGCAACTTTGAATAAATCTGTAAGTTCATATTTAGAGTACCTCTTCCAGTAAATTGGATAATTCGGTGCATATATTGTTTGGGACTATAAGATCTTGGCTCATGGTTTTACTTATTAGTAAGAGACAATTTACATAAACATCCCCTCAGTTTGTCGCATTCACTTTAACAAACCCACCCACAGTCGGTTTCTAATCAAGACCCCTACCATTAACAAAATTTAACAAGCCTGCTGATGTCATCTGAAATTTTAATGTATGCCCAAAGTTGGCTTGGATGGAACCATGTCTACTGATAACTTCCTAAATTACCAAATTACCCATGCCATCTCACCCAGACAGCACTGATATGAGGTGGCTTAACTAGTTTATCTTGTAATAATGTTATCAAACATACAGTAGTAGACAAATCTGATCTTAAGATCCATAAATGATGTGCTATACTATTTTACATTCTCAATTTTTTTGGTTCAATATTTAGACTACTGTTTTGATAGGCTGGAGGACAATGCTTGTCGTTCCGGAGCTCGAGAAGGAAGTCAAACTTCTCTGTACATTAAGGGATACCAGAAAGGTAAATTGAACTTCTAGTTTCTACATACCGTTGCTAAATTACATTGTTGGGAGTCACCAGCTATCATGATTGACTATAAAGCGGCTGGTCAGAAACCTAAGTTTCGACTTTCTGTATAACTCATCAGTGAAAGATCTTTAGTCAACTGTTGTCTTATATCTCCATGTTCAGAACATATGCAATTTAAGTCGTTGATAGTGTGAACATTATTGATAGAGGTTTCTGGCAAGAGAAAAGTGTTTATACACGCGGAGGAAATTGTGTAATACACATTGAACTGAATTTGGATGTAAAATCTGTTGTCAATATGATACAGGAGTTTAAGTGCAGAGTGAGTGATTGTATAAAATCTTCTCACCTTAATACTGGATACTATGATTATGTGCAGCAACTTCAAATATTAAGGAGCGATCGGGACCACATTGAAGATAAAATTCATCACTTGAAGTGGTCACTCCGGTAACTGATTTAATCCTTTACCGTATACATACACCTGCAAATATACATTTGAATATTGTGATAATGCTGAATGTTGAAAGATGAATTTCTCTTGATATTTTGGGTTCCCCGTTCCTGAGCCACTCAGCATGACAAGGACAACAACGATTAAAATATTTATAGTAAATGAAAGGGGAAAAATTATCGAAAAAGAAAAAAGGGGAAACATAAACTGAAATCACTGTGAGTCCTTGTGCAGGTCTGAAAGTGTAAACATTGTGAATGAGGAAGCTCATGTTGCGGTTGAAGAATTGCAGGTTGGTAAATTCTTTACATTGAAGTTTGTAGGTACTTGATTCACATAAGTTAAATGTGCTTAAAGTTAGTAATTGGACATTTCTTTGGATGTGAACCTTGAAAATCTTTTGCTATCAGTCCCAGCGGGAGCAAGTGCAACAGAATCATACAGAAGCTCAACGCGAGTGTCATCAGAAGGTATAAAGTGAAGAAGCTTTTCGTTATAAGTATTAGCTTCAGATCCTATATCTTTATTTTGTGTATCAAATTGGTTATTAATCCCGGATAGAATTAAATCTTGCTTATGTATCAAATATGTCAGTTCCACAAGGTGTGGGGTCAACTCATGAAGACAGGATACCAGAACTCTCGCTTCGCTCATCAGGTGAGTTAAAACCTCGAACAAAACTAACCCACAATGAGAAATTTCTCGACTAAGGATTTGATTTCTTCTTTTCTTTTTTGGTTGGTAATCTCAGGTGGAGAGATATGCTTGTCTTTATACAAGCCAAGTGGCCAACTTTAGCCTGTACTCTCCTGATAAATACTACAGGCCAAGCGAAGATTTCATGCCCCATGAATTCAATATCTTTGCTTGATAAACTTGCAGATCAGTACATTCTGTATAATGTAGCTGCAATCTAGAATATTCTCCAGAACTGTAAATAAAATAGTCTTCGAACCCAGGCTGGAGTTGCCATTTCGTCTATGCTTGCTAGTAGTGCTTGTAAAATATACTAGCATTACCAACTTTTAGCTGTATTGGCATGTGTATTTACTACTGTCTGGCTTTTGTTGGTGAGTGAGTGAGACACTCAGTTTTGGCAAGTCTCAGAAATCAGAATAGATCTCTAGCTCGTCAGACCAGAGGAATTTGCAAACTCAGTGGAATATATAACTTGTATGGCAGAGTTTGATGCTTGTATATACGAATATCAGTCGGACCTTCATGTCCTCAACTGATGTGAAAAGTTAATGCAAATCTTCGGGGTTAAATAGTTAATGCAAGATGATTTTTACATGAGAGCGTCAATAAATGATAGTGAAATATAAAAATTTGGTAAAATGCGTACTACTAGTGTTAAATATTTTATTTCTGTGCAAATCTAAGGTTTTTTATTATTTGTTGTGTATGATATACCATCAAAATTTTATTAATATATGAAGTTATGAGACGGTTAACATACAAATATATGAAATTTTGTGATACCGAGTGAGTACGAGATGCAAATGCATTTTACCAGATCTGGTACCTGTAATGTAAAACAACAGAATGATATAAGGAAGAATTCAAACCATGCACGTTTTGCCTGTGAAGGTATTGCGATTCAAAATGCAAAGCGTTTTCTCCCTGATTGCATTCCCTATTTGCATTTACAATGTCTCTCACTTTTGGCACACATGATGTAGGCTAGCATGTATTTCCATGCTTGGTACCAGTTGTGAAGCACTAAGGATGATGAAACACTACACTTGTACTTGAAAATATCACATCCTTAAAAAAAGCAACCTCTCCAAACTGTGCTTCTTTTCCAAGTTTCATCCTATTTCCAGCTGACAAACTTATCCCGACTTAGCACAGGACAAACGTGGTATCACACGAAAAGCATGCCTTGTGCGCTATGTATACACCAGTCGTTCAGTGCAGCAGTTCATTGCACAAGCTGAAGTGTAGTTTGTCTATATGGATTCAAAGAAACCAAGTGCGGACTCGAGCATGACTTGGACTAAGAAGCAGAACAAGTTGTTCGAGGAGGCACTGGCCATCTACGACAAAGAGACGCCTGATCGTTGGGAGAATCTGGCGAAGCATGTTGGTGGCAAGACTCTGGAGGAAGTGAAGCTGCACTATGACAAGCTTGTTGAAGATATCAAGAACATTGAGGAAGGAAAGATTCCTTTGCCTGATTACAAGTATTGATGGATCACTGACTGCATCACTTCTTATTATGTTTTTCTGTTTTGTCTTTGTACTCGTTGAAATTCGCAGGTTAATTGGCTTCTCCAATGTTTAGCTAATCAGTGCACCATGTCATGTTGTGATTTAGTACTTTTTGTATGGTTCCCTATCAATTAATAATATGAATATTTATTATACATGCATAATAATAATATTTCAGTCAAATTTTTGTAAAGTCATGTTTTTTATGAACCTATCTATCGGCTTCCCACTCAAAATGTTTGGCAATCACCAGATGCAGATTTTCATATTCTTTAGGAGAACGAGTTTTTGAGGAGACTCAACTCCATCTTTCACCTGATATTTTTAAAATTAAAATTGTGTAACGTTTTGAAACTAAAGATGTAGTATAACATTATATTGTGACATTGTAAGACAACTTCTTTAGCTCCAAAATTTTTTTATAAGCCGAATTGTGTAAGGAGTCATGAATGACTGCATTGTAAGCTGGTAGACACAAGGTACTAGAATTTTCTCTTTTAGTCATATGTTTGTTTTGTTTTGCTTTGTTCTGCAAGTAAGTATTTATTTAGTAGTATTAGCTAATGGTAGTAGGGTTAGTTCACCATAACGTTTACCTGAACCTTCTAGTAGAGAATAGCATACACATTCCACAACAAATCAGGTAGGCATCCTTGATATGGAAACATTGCCTGACGAATTCTATAAGTATACTTATGGAAACTGTCCTCCTTTACTTTAAATGCATACCAAATAGAACACGTAATAACGTGCAACAACACAAGTTAAATTAGACTAGCAAGTTGTAACGAGTTCAAATTAAAAAAAAATATAATTTATAAAAATTAAAGAGACGAGGTATATATCTTACAACATTTTGTATTTTGCCCATCAGATTTAGTAAATATTGCTACAATAGTTACATATAGATAACTAGAGATGTATTGAAACTTTTTCGTTACAATAATATTTAAAATTTTAAATTATGATTTTGAATTGTATACTTCTTATTTTCATTATTTTTAAAAACACTACTATTTTATTGATTCGACCTCGCATTTATCTATACGAGCCAGAAAAGCTTTAACAGACAAGCCCTTACATACATGACAAAGAGTAAGCTACCCAAAAAAAAGATTAACTACTTACATATACACTTACATATTTACATTCCTAGGCAAGGTATTACTATCATACTTAGCCACAGTATACTGAAGGTGCCACACACCCACACTATTGCTTTCACGTTAAAGAAAACCAAAATTCAACATTTGAAAAGGCTCACATAGTTTTCTGATATCCATTATAATTGTCATGCGTCTGCATGTCGGTTGCTTTGTCCTGTTAAACATCCAAACTCATAATGCGGGTCAAACAAATAAACTTTTTTACCCACGTCCGTTTGTACTTCAAACTTTAATCATGTTAGTAAAGCCCAATGTTCCGCATAATATATGTTCTCCGTTGCACGAATGAAGTTGCAACTTTCATTGCGTAAGATAGATAATATCTAATCGAAGATTGTGATTTAAATTCTATCAAAACGAAATTAAAAATATCAATATGATGATTGGTGACGAGTATTTTACACTTCAAATATTAAGATAAGTTTTAAAAAGTAAAGGAATATTCCCCGCAATTTTCTGTTTAAAAATAACAAACATATTTTGAAATCGATTTCAATACTGGATTAATACTAAAAAGAAAAAAAAACGTTTTTAAAATAAGATTAATCCATAACCCATACGGCATACCCCACCAGTCGAGTCCACCACCATCATCACCTACTATAGAGTCCTACACGTCCAGATTCCGCTTTCCCACTTTTACCCTTCACCATTCAAAATCCTATCACCTATACCCCCTCTGATCTCCTTCCTATATATCCCTCACTCTTCCAGCTCATTTTGTCAACTCCTCCTCTTCAGCACAGCACACCACACCAACACAATGGCCAGCAATGGTGGCGCCGACGACGACTCCCGCCACTCCACCACCGCCACTCCCGGCGGCGCCACCGTGCAGATCCACCACTCCCGCCGCCTCCCCGACTTCCTCCAGAGCGTCAACTTGAAATACGTCAAGCTCGGGTACCATTACCTGATCTCCAATCTCATCACTCTCTGCCTCATCCCACTCATGATCATCATCCTCGTCGAAGCCTCTCAGATGAATCCGGACGACATCCGCCAGCTCTGGGTGCATTTACAGTACAATCTCGTCTCGGTCGTCATTTTCTCCGCGATTCTCGTATTCGGATCCACCGTTTACATCATGACCCGCCCGAGACCGGTTTATCTCGTGGACTACGCCTGCTACCGTGCTCCTGATGACCTAAAAGCTCCGTCCGAGAAGTTTCTGACGCATTCTCGATTGACCGGCGATTTCGACGAATCGGCGTTGGAGTTCCAGAGGAAGATTCTCGAGCGGTCCGGTTTGGGCGACGAGACGTATGTGCCGGAGGCGATGCATTCTCTTCCGCCGCGCCCGACGATGCAAGCGGCGAGAGAGGAGGCTGAGCAGGTAATGTACGGTGCGTTGGACAATCTGTTTGCTAATACTGGCATAAAACCTAAGGATATTGGAGTTTTGGTAGTCAATTGCAGCTTGTTTAATCCTACGCCTTCTCTATCAGCTATGATTGTGAATAAGTATAAGTTGAGGGGGAATATTAGGACCTTTAATTTAGCTGGAATGGGGTGTAGTGCTGGTGTGGTTGCTGTGGATTTGGCTAAGGATATGTTGCTGGTGCATAGGAGTACTTATGCTGTTGTGGTTAGTACTGAGAATATTACTCAGAATTGGTACTTTGGGAATAAGAAGGCTATGTTGATTCCGAATTGTTTGTTTCGGGTTGGTGGTGCTGCGGTTTTGTTGTCGAATAAGGCGGTGGATAGGCGGAGGGCGAAGTATAAGCTTGTTCATGTTGTGAGGACGCATAAGGGCGCGGACGACAAGGCGTTTAGGTGTGTGTATCAGGAGCAGGATGGTGACGGGAAGACCGGGGTGTCGTTGTCAAAGGATTTGATGGCGATTGCTGGTGGTGCGCTGAAGACAAATATTACTACTTTAGGTCCTCTCGTGCTGCCGATTAGCGAGCAGCTTCTGTTCTTTGCGACATTGGTGCTTAAGAAGCTGTTTAAGAAGAACGTGAAGCCGTATATTCCAGATTTTAAGTTGGCATTCGATCATTTCTGCATACATGCTGGGGGGAGAGCTGTGATTGATGAGTTGGAGAAGAATCTGCAGCTGCTACCGGTTCACGTTGAGGCTTCCAGGATGACTTTGCATCGGTTTGGGAACACTTCGTCGAGCTCCATTTGGTATGAGCTGTCTTATACCGAAGCTAAGGGGAGAGTGAGGAGGGGTAATAGAGTGTGGCAGATTGCATTTGGGAGTGGATTTAAGTGTAACAGTGCAGTGTGGCAAGCGCTTCGCGATGTCAAGCCATCAAATAATGCTCCCTGGGAGGATTGTATCAACAGGTACCCAGTCGAATTAGCCTTTTAGTATATGTATGACTCTGGTGTTATATCCTATAGTGTGTCATCCTGTATCATTTAGTCTTCCAGTTCATACTGTATTGCTATATTATCTTATGTGAGTTCAGTTTATAGAATGAACTCAGTTTTTTCATGTTATTATTGGCTCAGTACTAGGGTACTAGCAGATGTAGTCCTGCATTCTAAGTTTGAATGATGATCTCTTTATTGTTTGTTATCAGTTTTCACACATTTATCCATACTTTTAGGCAGTTTTAGCTATTTCTTGAAATGTCAGGAATCAGGATCATTTACAGTTGCTTGATTTGTTTTGAATATGAAATGAGTAGATAAAATTTGGTCATCTTAACTATTTCTTGATTTGTTTTAGCTAGTTTTGGTCATAAGACTCATAACCAATGAATTCTGGATAAGCGTATCAAATTCCTTAAAATGTTGTTGCCAGGTATTTTGACAAAAATAGAAATTTGTGGTCATCTTCATCCCCAGTTGGTAGATGCCTACAAGTGTTTGAGTAGATTTATGCAAATTTTATCTAGAAATGGAGTTAAATTCTGGAAGGAGCATATGCCACTCTTGCTGGGACCTCTTGTTTTTAGTTTTTACTAATTACTCCGTTCCACCCTAATAGCTTTTAACTTTTTTGGTCAAACCGTCTTTAAATTTAACTATAAATTAATCTTAAAGTAAAATATTTGATTAAATTAAATTAATTGAACTAAGTCAAATTGGAAATGGCCAGATCAGTTATTGAATTATGTCTTCAGATAAGTTATTGAATTAAATATGTTTTGCCCAGGTTACCTACCCTTGACTTGGTCACCTCCTAACTCTATCATCAACTGCTCAAATGTTGATTAAGATGTTAACTTGTTGGAAATGATCATCAAGATCAATGGTTGATTAAGATGTTAACTTGTAGGAAATGAATTTCATGAAACTTCCAACATGGAGTCTAAAACATCAGACATTGACTCTTAGTTTTTTGTAAGCAAGACAAAAGCGACCTCTGGTGTTTGAAATATGTTTTTTAAGGCTTCACTTCATCTATATATTTTGTTTTTTGGCAAATGGATTATTACTTGAGAATTGCAATATGGTGCTTGAATAATATGACGGGGTCAGGACGTAACGTATAATGATTTGGCGGCGGGGTGGCATACGATTTAGATGTGCGTTGTTTCAATTTTAATTGAATTTAGACTAGATTTGTGTTTATTTTAACATTTTAGTTGCATGCACGTTAGTTGTCATTTTAGTTTAATAACAATAACTAAAAATACAATATGTATAAAAACCTACAAACCATTATATCTTATTTACACCAATCATTTATCTCTTATACAACCTACATAATAAACCTACAAACAATCATTATTATTTATACTAATTATTTATCTCTTACACAACCTACGTAATAAACCTACAAAATCATCACATCATATTTACGTAAATTATTTATCTATTACACAACTTATATAATAAATCTACAATCTCATTATGTATTATGTGATTATTCACCCTTTTAAACGGATTTCATTTCGATTTTATACAAACAGTCACCACCGTATTTTGATTCATTGGAAACGACATTTATAATTTTGAAGCTGGCTCCACTAACTTTTAGACGGATGCACGAAGAAATGAGATTAAAATAGTTTTACTCCATTATTGATGTGGTTGTCTTTAAATTGAACCATGTGCCATGTGATGTTGCTATAGCTGTTTTTGTTTAGACAACTTCCATTATTTAGCACTGAATTAGCTTCACGATTAATTGTAAACGAACACATAAGATATAAACTAAAATTAAATTGACTAAATTACACGTACCGAATTAAATTTGATTAAACTAAATTCAAGTAATTTTGAGTTGAATATAACACATCTTAAACATTAACTTACTTTTACATACTTAGTAAAATCCACTGTAGCTAATTTTCCGTCCCATCAACTTATTAATTAATTTTGTATAACAAATTTGCAGATGGTTATTTTATGTGCAACTTATTAATAATTTTAGAAAATTCCATCCTAGGCCGAAATGCATGGACTAGTGAAAGCGTATGATTTTAACATAGAATAAAAGTATTAAAGTAATCCTTATGTCCGTTAAATAATAAATGAGTTGAGTATTTAGGTCCATGTTTGTTATACCGCTTGAGCGACCATCTCTCCACTTAAATCGAACATTTTGTATAAAAAAATTCAATTTCAATTGAAAAGGACAACTCAAATTATATACCAATCAATCCCTATATTTTCGGTACTTATTATTTTCCTAAGATTTAAACCATGTGCTGCACGAGATTCTTCTACTTGAACAAGAAGAGTGCGAGCT
This sequence comes from Plantago elongata, assembly GCA_036897095.1. Classification (NCBI taxonomy): domain Eukaryota; kingdom Viridiplantae; phylum Streptophyta; class Magnoliopsida; order Lamiales; family Plantaginaceae; genus Plantago; species Plantago elongata. The sequence goes on along the minus strand of JAYMSP010001837.1, from coordinate 3,509 downwards.
TAGCCGGCCAGGTATACTTGCAATTTACGGTTCTAATTGTTTGGCCGGCATTTTCGACCTTGATTTGGGAAGGGTTGAGCAACAAAGACATGTTGAGATTTGATTGGACAATTATGGAGTAAAAAAGCTTTTTAAGATGATGCTATCCATTGACTTCTAAAGTGAACATTATTATTTTATCTTTAGTCCTCTATTTACAGCCCTTTACGATGTGATCAGTTGACGGTACAGTGCACAAAAGTTTGATACCACCACTGGCAAGTTGCAACAGATTAGATTTATTCCTTTTCTTCTTTGTAAAAAGTAGCTTGAAGTTCTGTGGTAATTTTCATCTCACATCTATTACACTTCGGGAAAATTTTCATAAGAATTTGCATGCGAATTTTGAATAAAACTTTACCTAAAATATGGTATGTTAAAAACAATCGTAGCATAATGGTACATTACGTTGTTCTCTTACTATGCTTATAATTTTTTATTGTATAGTTTATGAGTAATTTCTTGTCAAAAGTTTAAAACGCAGTCGGTAGGATAACCTTTAATAATAACCAAATACATACTAATATATTCGCGTTTCGGTTGGAACTTGACTCCCTCTCATTCCCATCATTCCCATGCACATATAAAGAAAATTAAGAACTAAAAATAGCAATGGAGAAGACATAGAGGAATGGGCGCTGCACCAATATAAATATAAAATTCACTACCAGTGTATGGTCTGCTGGAGTGTAACATAGACACATAGTGGCACTAACATTTAGCAAGGTTTCAGTTTTTGGTTTTAAAGTAGTTCCTCTCGTATACAAGTTACGATGATGATTAAGAAGTGTGAAGAGTAGATTGAATTCAGGGAGGTTTAAAAAGTAAAGTATTGAAGGCAATATTACACCAACAGTCAGATAGACAGTGAAAATAACACTGGAACGTTTTTGTGAGCTGATAGTTGAAATAAGTTGTTGAAGCAGTTGGAAGTGTGATTCACATGGGCTGAGTGATGTTTCATTCACTGGTTGGCTTGTGACACGTGATTGACATATGATATGGTGTAAGAGCATGCGTATATAAGACTGGAAGGCTTCTACAATGAAGAGTAAGTTAGTATCACAACAGGATTAGTCAACTTCTTCTTCAAGCTTCTGAAAGCAGTTTTCTTTGAGATTTCGATAGGTTCTCTGTAATTCTCCATTGTTGTATCACTGTAAACGAAATGATCAATAATAGAATCTATGGTTACTCCCGTGGACGTAGACATTTGTCGAACCACGTTAAACCTTGTGTGTGTGAATTGTTTGATTCGTTGTTTGATTGATTGTTCGTGTGATGTTGTCTCAACTGTTAAAGCAACGTCAAAGAGTTGATTGCCATTGTGTTGATCGGTTGATTAAGCTAAATGTAACAATTGGCGCCGTCTGTGGGAAGACAAAGACGATCAATTCAGGAGAAACGGTTATGACTTTGATGGCGAAATTCGAGATCGAGAAATTGTCAGATAAGGTGAATTCTACATTGTGAAAGGTGAAGATGGAAGCTCTTCTGGAGCAGCAAGGTTTGAATCATGCTCTGCTCGGAGATGAAGGTCATTGGAAAGGCTCGTAGCACAGTGATTCTCTCGTTGAGCTAGTGACACTCCTCTGAGAGAGGTTATTAAAGAGAAAACTGCCAAAGGTGTTCGGGACAAGCTTGAGTCTCTATATCACAGGAAGACTTCTGCAAGCAAGATGCGGATGAAAAATAGGTTCTTCTCGTATAGGATGAGACCTGACCGACCTGTTCTGGATCAGCTTGATGAGTTCAATAAGCTATGCTTGGAGCTGGAAGCTTTGGACATCAAGGTTCAAGATGATGATAAGGCAGTTATCTTGTTGAGCTCATTGCCTAAGAGTTATGACCACTTCATTGACTCAATAGTCATGACTAAGACAGATGACTTGAAGGCATCTGATGTGGATAAATCCTTGAGGGATAAACCGGATCAAAACAATCTAGGTAGCCTACCTGCAGAGACATTGGCTGAAAGCCTGAGTATGAAGAATGTTTGGAACATGAACCAAGCCAACAAAGGGAAGAAAATCAAAGCTCAAAAGGATCACACACAAGGTGTTTGTGAAAATGTTGAGAAGAGGAAATGCTTCCACTGCAAGAAGGTTGGGCACCTGAAGAGGCATTGTTTTCTCTTAAAGAGAGAAATGACAAATCCAGGGGCACAAGTTCAAGGTGGAGCCAATATGGCTGATTTTGGAGAATCATCAAATATCTACAATGATGTTGATGTACTTTCTATAACCAATACTTCATGTGGTTTATCTTGGATTATGAATTCTGGATGTTCCTTCCATATATGTTACATTAGTGAATGGTTTGATACTATGAAGCATGTGTTCCTCTGTAACGTTATGCTTGGGGATGATCGTTTGCGTGCTATTATGGGGATTGGTAACATCATAATCAAGATGCATGATGTGGTTGATAGAGTACTGACAGATGTAAGGTTCATACCTGACCTTAGGAGTAATATGATATCACAGGGCATATTAGATAAGAAAGGTCACAAGTATGAGTCTGAGCATGGTGTCATGACAGTGAGTAGGGGGGTACACCTGTGATAAAAGCAGATCTTATTAATGGTTTATACTATTTGAGAGGAACATCGACTGTTGTTGCAACTGTCGGCACAACTGTTACTTCAACACTGGATAAAACTCAACTGTGGCATGAGAGATTGGCTCATATCATTGAGAAAGGGTTGAAGAAGCTGTCTAAGCAAGGGCTTCTAGGTGAGGATAAGATCACCAAGGTGAGTTTCTGTGAGGATTGTGTCCTAGGGAAGGCACATAAATTAAGTTATGAAACTGGGAAGCATACTACTAGAGATCCACTTGATTATGTTCACTCTGACTTATGGGGACCCTCAAGGACTGAGACTATGAGTGGAGGAAAGTATTACATGATTGTAATTGATAACTACTCTAGGAAGGTCTGGCTTATAGTGCTGAAAAGCAAGGATGAGGCATTCTCAAAGTTCAAGGAGTGGTTGATTCAGGTTGAGAATCAAACAGGGAGAAGATTGAAGTATCTTAGAACTGACAATGGCTTAGAGTATTTGTCAGGAGAATTCAATGGATTCTGCAAAGAGAAAGAGATTATTAGGCATAGGACAATACCTGGCACTCCACAACATAGTCTGTTGAGAGGTATAACAGAACTATATTGGAAAGAGTAAGGTGCATGCTCATTAGTTTTGGGTTGCCTAAGAGGTTATGGGGAGAGGCCGCAAACACTGCATGCTATCTGATCAATAGAAGTCCCACCTCAACATTAAAGACATCAAGAAGGACCTGTCAACATTTGCTAACTGAATGGCTCTCACAGACCATTCAAAAACTGACAAAACTCCTAGTGTGATAACGCTTGCAGGTGAAAACAGAGATGCAAATCGGGTCTAATTCTTCGCAGAGAGAAGGTCCAGTCCATATCAACAGAGGCTACAAGTTAAACTCTGAAACAACCAT
>JAYMSP010001836.1:0-28419 GCA_036897095.1 Plantago elongata | reverse complement strand
AACGGTCCTATATTCGGGTTGCGATGGGTCGTTACCATCATTCTATGCAACTCCGGCGAGGTCGCGCCTCTGTATTCGGGTTGCGATGGGTCCCAACCATCATATGCAAGTCTGACGAGGTCACGCCTCCACTACTTGTTATTTGACCAATACCTGATCAGTTTGGTCCAGCCCAAGACAGTTACTGCTAAAGTACTGTGAATCTAGCACCTTTTTATGTGCTATGATCCTGCATGTGAACGGTTTCCCCATTTTAAAAGTTGCTTGAACAACTTGTGGTGGTTTGCTATCCTGTTGCATTCATTCTCATCTTGTACATGCTTGATTATCCTCACTAAGTCAATATGACTTACGCTCTTCCTGTTCCAATAATGATTTCCCAGGTATAAGAGCACGAAGTGAGGATGGGGTAGATAGACTGACTCTACACTTGGCTACTTATTCCGCTGCTGATTTACTAGACGTATGAGATGACTTGTGACTTGTAAATCATATTTGGGGTGTGTAATAATTATACGGTTTGATATATGTATGTATTTGGGAGTTCGGCATAATCCTTGACGTCCGGACCTCGATCCGAAGCCGGGATGCTACAGTTGCAAATATTGAAATCGGGTTTCAATTCATGGATTATCCGCGCACCTAGTATTCTGTTATATTATTCACACGCTAGTCCAGATGCAATATACACTGAATTCCCAAAGACGTATGAGGGAATCTTTGTGCCATTGTTCAGATCAGAAGAAGCTATCTGTGTTATCGCATTATATTTTTCCTTTTATCTTTGTTTATAGCTTTTCTTTTTTTAATTTAGAAGGAAATTGGTAAAGTGATGAAAACCAAATAATGTGGGAATGAATGATTTGTTTAATGAATGAAGATGATACAAAAACTATTATACAGAAAGTACCAAGTCAGTGAACCACACTAATTTGCAGCAATATTGTTATATTTAATTCATTCGAATAAAGTCTTAAGAACTCTACAAATTAACTATCTTCATAAGTATAATCTTAACTAATATCTTGAACTGTTCCAAAACATTAGTATCATGCTCCTAATGGTTCCACACGTAAATATTTTAACACAACAAATTACATTATATCATCATCATATTAAGTGTTACACAACAAATGTCATCATCATAATCATGATCATCATATTATGATTAGCAAGCTCTTAGCCGCTTTCCGCAGAATAATTGCTCTCAAATGGAGAAGCTCACTTTCAGATCTCTAATATGATATGGATTGTTTCATCTATTTCTTTGTTAATTATTGATGAGATGAATTTTTCTTCTTGGTGGAAAGGAGATAGAGGAGGGAGAGGGAGAGAGAGAGAGTGTGTTTTGAGAAGAGAAGAAGAAAAAACGGATGAGAGGAAGAAGAAAGAGAAGCTTAGATCTTAATGGTTGAGATTTTGTTTGAGATTAGATCTAACGGCTGTGATGTTATGCGTGAATACACGCGATAGATAGATGAGAGTGGGCATGTTTATGACTTGGATGCGATTTTTTCTAAAGTCATCCGAAATTGAACCCATATTGATTTTATTCACGTGCCTTGTATTGCATTATTATACTACTTTGAAAAATATTTAAAAATTTAAAATATTCATTACATAATTTGTGTTGATCAAATGAGCTCCGATTTCAAGAAACTAACCGTTTCAGCAATTAAACTCCGATCTAAAATGGATTACTATGTCAACAACAGTGAAAAGAAGCATGGCATTCTTGGCTTGGCCATTATTGGAGCTGTCTTCGGTAGGCTTGTAAACAAGTCGAGCTTTTTTCGAGCAGTTCGAGCTCGACTCGATATTTGAATAATTGAACTCTAGCTCAAATTCGAATATAATTTATCGATCGATAAGCTCAGCTCAAAAGCTCGACGAGCGGCTCGACATATATTAATTATAATTTTGTAATACACATTATTATCAAATAAAACAAGTCTCAACACATAAACCCATTTGGTCATTAGTATTTGTATCCCTAAATTTCCTGCGCACCATTTTTGCTGCAAAATCGGGCCAAATTTCGTACACTTATATCACTCCACAGTCGCTTTCCTTCGCAGATCCACCTCTCTTCAGTCGCTCTTTGGCTTCATTTGTGTTTTGGAGAATTACGTTTAACTCTACCACGAATGGCTATCCATTATCCGATCTATTATGGACGGATCAGATTGTGGATCAACCCGTTCAGATCTAGATAGATCCACGACCTGTTAATTTATAAAAGAAAATATTTTACAAAATATTACTCGTGAAAATTATCTAAACGATAACAATGTCACAAGTTTGAATATTCAAAATACACATTACACGTTAAATTCGTGCGTATTAGTTATCAAATTATACGACTGACAACGTATCATTCCTAATTAGAAGTGAATATACGATTAAATAAAATTTCAATAATTCCACATGAGAACAAGTGTCATATCCGATAATCTCCTTACAGTATGACAATGTTGTATCCATTATCCAATCTGATCTAATTGAGTTTATCCATACATATGGGTAAACAGATACACCTTATTTAATTTTTTCTTAATTTATTAACCTACTTCATCACTCTCGAATCAAAATTTCTTTATATACTTTGTTCTCTTTAACATGTGTCACATTATAAATTAAATTTAATCATAATTAAAATTTTAATAAAAATGTATCTTAAATCAATGTCAAACTATTATTATAAAAAAGTCAACAAATTTAAAAGAAGAACAACGTAGCGCAGCTCAGTTGGTAAGACGCTTCAACTCCAATCAGAAGCGAAGTCAGCAAAATTATTTAGAGGGGGCAAGAAAATATTATTCATCGATTTAAAATTTACATTCTATTAGTGTGAAATATTAATATACTTATTTTTGGTTGTAATCACTAAACCAAATACCTTACTAGATAAATTTCATATTATTGATGTACAATATCATACAAAAAAATTAAAAAAGTTATAACTTTTTTTATAGTTTAATAAAATGCTAAACGTTTACATGTTATAATGCATATTACTCTACATATATGCTCATATATTCTAATTTCAACCATCAATAAGGTTATTCATTCACGTTTCTTGTATTTTTTAACTAAACTTCTTGTTTCGAGATGTGGATGAAGATAATAGTACAATTTAGAAAAAGAAAATACTCCATTAATTTATACGTTCTCCCACATAATTTCACATATAATAAATAATTAAAATGTTAGTTTCACACTTAAATTACATATTTTGCACATTTAAGTACAAACGTAAAATAATTTTATCATTCAATTTAATTTTGTACCTAAAATTGTACGTCAATCGTAATGCATGAAGTTAGTCGGGACGGATAAATAAATTATTATATGATGAATATACTAAGATAGTTTTTAGTATATATTGAAAACTTTAACATTGATCTAAAATAAATCGGTGAGGGTGCAAAAATAAATTCATGTGTGGGCAAATGGTGAATAAATCATGAATGTATATGGGAAAAGGAAATGTTCAGTGTGTGCAATTGCCCACACTGGCACCATTGTGATTTCGCCACTGCCTACAATCAATAGGTTAGGTTCGAGTCACCTTTTGCCGTTTCGAAAATAAAAAATCAATTTAAATGAAGAGAAATCAAACTATTCTCCAATCTATTTTGTTCGAATGATGATGATGAAGCCGATAAATATAAAGTAAAGATGGACAAAGAAAAATGAAAAATGTGTCATAAAAGTGCAGTTTTTTTAACTGGACGCGATAACATTTGTTATAATTGTAATCTTACATATATTGAATAAATATAATAATGATTTAAGAGTAAACATAAATTGTAAATGGTCTGGTGGTTGTGTAACTAGTCTATGAGTAGATTGGTAAAGGATTGATTTCTAGCTATGTGTGATATTTTTTTTTTTCAATTAAATTTATAACAATTGAAATAATACTTATAATTATACTAACAATAATGATAATAAGTAAAATAAATAATTAATAATAAATTTGTGAAAAAAATAAATTATAACTTTTAATTTTTATTATTTTTATTTTTAGGGCAAATTTGATATTTTACTTAATATTTTTATTTTTTATATTTAAATACTCTTTTAGTGAATGGGCGAACTTCATTCGTCAATTTGACGAATTAATATAGAGTGTTAGATTAACAATCCAACGGCAGATGATTCTCATGCCAAGCAGGGTGATTATTGACTAACTGTAGAAGACCTCAAGTATCAAATGTCGAATAGAATCAAGTGTCTTGTTAATACAAATCTTAAAAACCTCGATGGACACATGCATAATATGAATGATTATAGAATCTCTTCAACCAAACAAGTGCATTTCTATGTGCATTAGTAAGGCCAAATCAATTACGTAGAAATCACCTAACAAAGCCCAATATATCTCCATATTATTTTTTTAAACGACTGAGGTGATTCAAATCCCGACCTATTAATTTAAAGGGAAGCGACTTTCCAATTGAATTGCGTTTTATTGTCAATATACATCTTCATATCATATCAATCGTCTAAGTGTATCCGTAAATACAACTTAAGATATCTTTTGAAATAGTACCGAACATTGATTTTTTATTAAAATTTGATTTATATCATGTAATTTTCGTATGAGCCATTACACGCATTTTCTAAGCATTGGTCTGCTTCTTGCCAATCACTGCCTGAGAGACTTGCCTTCCATAGGATTCAGATATCAGGTCCTTTATACCATTCATCAACCTCACCAGCCACTCAGGAGTCAGGGCTGGTAAAACTGTAGAAGACCTGTGCAAATAAAATCTCCACTCAACTCAGGTTTTCTCTATCCGATATACATGAAGTATCATAATTCGAACAAGACTTCAATCTGAACAACACCTAAATGGCAAATCCATCACACTCACACCTATATGATCCTATCCGAAAAATTGTTGTACTATCCGATTGCACTAACCTGTTTGTTAGTTCTACAAATGGCCTCCCTTTTGTTATCTCAAATGTAGTATGTCATCATATTCGTATAAACACAAATCTATCCAAACTTGGAAAAAAAGGTATACCATTAAGATAGCATACTGCATAATCACAATTATCATCAAAGTAGACACCTAAATCCAACAGAGAAAAGGAACCGATAAAACGAACATGTTGGTAATTAGTGATGTTATTCGAGGCGAAGTGAGTATTTAACATCTCGACTCGAGTTCGAACTTCAAACGAGCCTAAGCTCGGCTCGACTCAAAAATAGAATGAGCTAAAATACAAGCTCGAGCTCGAACCATAATATTTGAGCTCGAGCTCGCTTTAAGGAAGCTCGAGCTCGAGCCCTCGAGATCGGCTCCTAACATTCTAATCCTAATCCCTCAATGAACAAATACATACATTCTGATCATAATTACAAAATAAATTGAGGGGAAACAATAGCTTGAATTGGACATGTTTGAAATGAGCCGACTCATTTGGGCATGCAAAAAGTGGCATCAGATGTAAAAGAGCAACGTCATCCAACTTGTATGATGTGATCTTGATTTTTGAAACGTAATCTCTATTACTCATGAACTTCAGGTATAAGGCGTGATGGTTGTTGGATTCGAATGGAGGCGTGTTGGATTCGAGATCGAGGCAACTGGATTCGAGTAGCAGTGGAGAACTGGAGATAAACGGCGATGTGGAAGGCGGTGGAGGAAGAGGTGGTGCCGGAGTCGAGTTGTAGACGGCGGTGGATGACGGTGGAAGGTCAATTGGTCACATTTCGATTCAAGTGAGATGCATGATGTGTTGTCTGCTGTGTAGAGAAATGCAAATGGAAAGAATGATGAATACATAAAGTGAGTGAAAGAGAGGTTTCAGATCTAGGATTTTGATAAAATGGGTTTGGCCTTTATAGTAATGGGACAAATAGAATGAAGAGAACAAGCCCAATATGTTTTAAAGTACTACTACCAGTCTACCATATTATAAAACAATCCAATATACTTTTCGAGCATAAACGAGCCTATCAAGTATTATTGAGCCAAGCCGGCTCGATAACAAAACGAGTATAAAATCGAGCTTGAGCTCGACTCGAAAAAGCTTATCGAGCCGAGCCAAGTCGAGCTTTACCGAACCGAACCGAGCCGAGCCCTCGGTAAGGCTCGACTCGAAAAACAACACTATTGGTAATGTACCCAGCCTGTAGATAAAACACTCATAAAAACAAAGGCCTAATTTAGCCACCTGATGCTAAGTAATCCTGTCGTTATTCAGGAAGGAAAAATCATTCAATCGAGAGTCGAAGTCATAAACAAGATCTAAATGGGAGCACAAGTTTGGTTACTGCTAAACCTTATAAAGAGACTTGGGAAAATTAGCCTGGTAGAAACACAGAAGATTCAGGAAAAATAGCTTCTGTGAAATTTTCTCCAGCAACCAACCAATCATGTCGACGATAATTTCCTACTACATGGTATCTTTGTATTTTACTACATCTCCAGCCTTAAGGAAAAATTTCTGGCAAATCTTTGTCACTGTACACTCACCGAGCCCCTTGGCAGTGTCCTCATGTTGAAGAAGCTTTTGCAATTCCTCCGATGGTTGGAGAGCCCATGTATTATACATGCCTTTTACTTTCCCTTCATCAGACGTATCTGTGACTAAACGGAGAAGTTTCTCACTTCCCTGTGAGGCTCTGTAGTGAGAATATGCACGGAACAAGATCCAGAAGAATGGGATATTAGGCAGGGGAAGAACCATGAAAACTGATGACAGAGGCAGCAATGCAGCTGATCCATACAAGTATTTCTTGTGAATAACTGATCCCCTGAAGGCCATATGCCGCAGTCTGCGGCGAACAAGTCTGGGATTTAAACTTGGTGGGTATATAATATCAACTGCATTCATCTCCTTTGGTATTGACTTGAAGAATATCTCTGATGGCTTGACACGAGACAACAGTTTCACCCCAACTCCATGAATTTTACTCTTGAAAGTCCCTTGAGGTGCCTTTTCCAGATTGCTCCAAGCTCCATTCATCTTGTTCGCCACAAAATCTATGACGAGTTCAGCTTTATATTCAGCTTTGTTACCCGATGAAAAGATTTTGCCATAGAGTTGGGTGAAAGTGGATGGAGTGTTTAAAGATTGATGGGGCACTTTAGAGGGGTCAATCGATTGGCTGAAACACCAATTTCTTCCTTTCATAGGAAACACTACAATCTTAGACCTCATGTTTCCAAATCACAGTAAAATGAATATTATTTGTAACAATATTACTGAGGATTTGTGTTTCCCCCAAAAAAATCAGTTTTCATAGTCGGAGCAGCAGGACTAGCCCTGACAATTTTTCAGCCCAGTCTGCCTCGCCAATACACGTCCCTCTTTGTACCTGACCTGACATAACGATAAATCCAACAGCAATATGATTTAAATTTTGACAGCCTTGAAGTTTATTATGATAAATTAATCATAAGGAAGAAGTTCAATAACACAGGTAAATTTATACTTCTTCGTTGATCACTCTTATAATTTCAACATATTAAGGAAGAATTTTTTCGAGAGGACTCAAGGTCCACTACCTACAGTTCTGAAATACCAGAACTTTTATCCCAATGATATGCACAATAGGAAATAGCAGAACATTATTCCATTAGGCTTCTCTAAGGAACAAAAATACGAGCAGTTGGTAGTCAGTGCATAAATTTGAACTTTTCGAAAATTTGACCTTTATGCCTATAAAAGAATCTGCTTTTGAGATTATGATCTCTTTTATTATTCAATTGGACTTCTCTGAGGATGAATTGTTTATGCTTATTGCATTTTACGAACCAGAGGCATTGAAGGAAAATAGAACCTAGAATTATGTTAATGGAACACATCAGTTTACCTCCAATTGGTTTTTGCAGCTACAGCGTATCAATTCATGGAAATCACAAGGAAAAAATGAATTACTGTTGCGACGTGTGTAAATGTGATTAAAGTATAGAAGCCTGAAACTGAAAGCATTTTGTTAAACAGTAGTAATTCACTTATGGCACCTACTAATTCAAGTATGATACAGCCAGATTATTTGTCCAGTTGAAGTGATAGCTAGCTACGTTTGATTTGGATCTAAACAATACAAGAAAAAGAGAAGAAAAACCCTAAACCCTAAACCGTATGAAAGATACAGAAATCCAAAACAAGAAAAAGAGAAGAAGCAAATCGATACCTTCAAGTAACGGCTGATGTACGGTAATCGGAATAGATTGTGAGAAGAAGACTCACTCGCAGCTGTTCAAGTGTCGGCGACCAGAAGATGGAGACGATTAACACACACTATATTCAAATCTAAACCTTCAACGATCGTGAATCTGATGTTCAAGCAAGTCCGCGTTGACCCAAGGGCTTTAATCTTTCACTGATTCGCGAACTAAGTCACATCAGTTCTTCCCCACATAATTCCCAGTTGATCGAGGAGCGAGAATGAGATAGACTATAAAAACGAATATGTTATATAGCGGTTAATACATTTTCTCGGGTCAAATACAACTTTGGTTACAATCATTATTTATATAATTAAGAACATTACTTAAATATGTAACAACATTACTTGATTAGATGTTAATATTTAAATATTCAAGAACAATATTCAATAAATCTATTGAGTTAATCGTCTTCGTGATCGGATAAGTTTTCATCTTAACTGAGTAATGTTCAAGATTACTCGTATAAGGTGTCTACTTAACTCAACAATGTTGTTAACGTTTCCTAAATATTTCAGAATATTACATAAATAGGTTAATTATATAAAAATAATGTGTAAATATAGAAAACGTCATTTCTAGTAGCATCATTGAAATTTCTAACAATAGCTAAGAACATTAAATTTTAACATTATTTATATAAATACGAACATTACCTAAATAGATAAGAACATTATATTAATACAAAAAATATATTTCTCAAAATCATAATATATGAAGTTTCATACATGAATATGTAAAAGTATTGTTTGGATATAAAATATACAACATGATACATGACTCTTTTTTTTTAACACTTCGAATTTTCTCATATTCTTCATTTCATTTGCCTCGCCATCTATAGCTGGTTGTTGCAACGTATCTACTTCATTTTTATAATAATAGTCCATGTACAAAGTCCTTCTTCCTCTTGACAATTCTATCATTGAAATTAGGCCTACAAATGAATCGAGTCGAGCCGAGCTTTACACGTTAACGAATTCTTTATCAAAGTTCGAGCTCGGGCTCGAGAGTAAATTTTGCTATTCGTGCTCGGCTCGCGAGTTTTTTAATTTTATATTATTAAACTTTTAAAACTCGAAAGCTCGAACCTGGCAAAATTCGAATTTAAATCGACTAAATAATTCAAAATTCAATTAAATGAAATATTATCTTTATTTATTATTATATTTATAATATATATTATTACTAAAAAAGACTATTCGAATAGCTCGTCGAGCTTTCGAGCCGAATAACACACTATTCGAGTTCGAGCTCGAAATATTTTCGAGCTAAAAATAAAACTCGAACAACCGAGCTTTTTTCAAGTCGAGCTTGAATAGCTAAAAAAATCCCAACTCGTTTACAACCATAATTGAAATGAAATAACTTCTGCAAACAGTCGATTCCAAAACTAGTGTTGATGAGAAATAACAGTTAAACATAAGAACATATGTTATATAAATGATAACATTGATTGTATAAGTAATCACATAAATGGTGTAACAAACAACATTTATTTGTCAACCTAAATGAGAACATAATGATAACATTTTTGCATACAACATAGTTATTAAACATTACATTCATTTTCATGAACATTTGGAAATATGACTCAATATTTTATTGATGGTTTATAATAATAATAGCATTATACGATCAATTACATATACCCTGACAGATGCCTTTGTTTCATTTGGATACCCGTTAGTCAAACAATTACATTCAGGTTCTTTAATTTAAAATTTTGTAGACTAAATAAGTTGATACAATAACTTTGGCACAAAACCAAACATCCCCTTCTCTATTTTTCAGAAAATAAAAGTCCTCAATTTTCTTCTTCTCTTGTTCGTTCTTCTTTTTCTTCTTTGATCTATTTCTTCTTCGTCATTCTACTTGATGATCGATCTCTTGCAGTCTCTAATCGATTCGGTTTGAGGAAAAGGGATTGTGGTGGAGGAGGTCGAATCTTCTTCTTTGATCGTGGTGGTGAGTAGTGGTGATGGTTAGGCGGAGAACTGTGGTGGAGGAACGTTGGAGGAGGTCGATCATGGTGGTGGATTTGTGGTGGATTGGAGGTGTGCAACGGCGAGAGTGAGGTGGAGATGGACGAAGGTGTAGGGGACATATGGTGACCGCCGGTGAGGGCGGATCTTGCTCTCCGATCTGCCTCTTCTCCATCGTAATTGGGCCATTTTGATAAATAGGCTTAGCCTCAGCCAATCCAATCCATTATGGATCGAATCCACCGGGCCTGCAATTTTTTTTTATTAATTAACATGAAATATAGTATTACAATTAATTGTTGAACAAGATGAATTTATCAATTGATTCTAGATGCATATCACCATCAATCTCTATTCGAGGAATATAATTGTTATTTGTACTTGGGCAGTTGGTTTAGATTTTGTCTGAAAGCAGTTGTAATGATTGGAAATTTGTAATTGGGCCATTTTGGTAGATAGGCTAAGCCTCAGCCAGTCCAATCCATTATGGATCGATTGGTGCCTATTGGCCCAATTAATTGCATCAAGCAAACACATTTATGCAGCTTTACCAAGCCATGCACATTATACTGCGAAATTTCTAATATAGCCTCATATTTGGTCTCCAAAATTGTCACGTGATGTCTATTGATGACATAGCTTTAGGGACTAGTTGTGCAATTAAACAAGATTTCATCGATACAGATGAAAAGCATAAAATGAAGGAATAGGTAATTGATAAAGTGTACCATGCTCTCAGGATAATTGTGCATATCACAGTTCATATTCTTGGGGCTACTGCCTTTTCCTGCCTAATTTGCTCCATGAAAACTTCCACAACATAAGTTTTGTAGGCTGAAATATTTTTAAAATACAAATGGCAACTGCCCAACATCACTGTCACAACTCACAAGAACCATGCCCAACATATCACTGCCTAACAAACCCTGTATAGAGCACCATGCCCAACATTTATGCACAACCACGCCCCACATGCAAGCCCAACAACATAGTACCACAGACCATTCCCAACCAGCAAAGCACAATGCCCAACATATAGCACCATTAAATATTATACTCTGTATAATCAACAAACAACTAATTCAAACTACCATTAAATGTTCAGCCTATGGTGTCCCCACTTTTTGTGAATCGCTTCTTCGATAATGAAAGGGTTGCAATAGGTAAGCGTGCATTTGTTGGTTGCCTTAATGAAAGAAGAACGTCCAGAATGCATTAAACGGTAAAAAATTCGTAAATTAAATCATCCATCCCCCATGAGTTCTAAAACTACGTAATACAACAGGGTAATTCACAAATACAAAAATGCTACCAGTTTGCAAAGATACTTGAGGTGATAATGTACCATAGATAATCAACCATTAAGAAAAATAATACAATGGCAAACACAATAGCCTCCAGTCTAAACCAGAGCAACTCCCAGTACTAAATCAAACGTCCCTTGTGATATTATAATTACTACATTATCCCCAAAACAGTAAAAGTCACCAACTTTTAATTGCATCCTAGTAGCTGAATATCTTTCATTTCGTTGGAAGTTGGCAAGAAAATCAAGAGCATAAGTGCATTGAATTTTGTCTGAATCTAGTTAATCCACCCAAGTGATAAGTGCAAATAACAATGGAGTACCAGTAATGGCACAATTATCGGCTAAGAAGATCTACTTATGAATTTATATCGTCTACATTAATGTAGTATCAAATTCCAAAACAATCAACCAATCAATAACATATAAAGCAATAATGAATCAGTGTTCACTAACATAAAGAATAAAAAATAAATACCTTTCATCAATCTAAACATATACATAGAGAAAATGGTGATACCTTTCATCAAAAATGGGACCAATAGCAGAGTAATTCTCGAGCTGATAATGGATGGTTGTTGTGACGGCAACACAATCTCCTTCGAAAATAACACGTTTAAAGCCAGCCTCAATTGCACGTTGCACCGCAGAATTGGCAGCCATAGCCTCTGGAATTTCCGGATTACGAACATTCAATAGTCTCCTTTTCCTCCAGGATATAGCCTGCCCTTATGAGTTACGCGCAACAATACCCATACCGGCATAATCCTGACATGACTTGACAGGGGCGTCGTAATTGAATTTCACAACCTCTGTTGGTGGTGGCTGCCAAGACTGCATCGGAGTGTTATTAATTTGAGGTCTGGCAAATTGAGCACACGCTTCTTTGTATCGAGAAATATAACGAGCAATAATCAGCACCATCATGTACTCTCTTATTCCCGTTGGACCAGATGCTCCAAAGAGATACAACAAATGTCTCAAATTCAATTCTGGAGAAATGAGTGTAACAATAGGAAACCCAACTCCAAATATCTTCTGTACTAGCTTGAAGAATCCGATGTGGCAAAGAAGACAACGCCCAAAACACACAAGCGTACTGACATTCGAGAAATATATGCATAAAGGTCTCCACACGACTCTTACACACTGGACAGAGAGAGTTGGAAGCCAAGTTCTTCTGCTGTAGATTGAACATAGTTGGGATCACATTTTTGAGGGCACGCTAAATGAAAATCTTGACTTTATTTGGAATCTTAACATTCTGAATGAAATTCCAGGAGGTAGTAAACTGCATACTGGAAGTTCCCATCCGACTTTGTTGGTTTCTTACCCTCAGGTCCCGTGCAACATAATAGGCGGATTTGACAGAATAAAACCCAGATTTCGTATGGTGCCGAACTATCAGCTGCAGAAGTACTCACCAGAGGAATACGCAATATATGATCAGAGTCTTCTGGCCAGAACAGAATCCGAACCAGTTCTTGGTTCCAACTTGCAGTTTGATGGTCTATCAGATTAGACAGCGTAGTTGGTCCCAAACCGTAGAGATCCGGAGTAAATGGACGCAAAATACTATCCCGCGGAATCCGTGAATCCGACCAAATATCAATATGAACCCCCCGAGCCTATCCTCCAACACAGGCCATCCTTCAGTAAGCCCATAGCCCCTAAAATGCTTTTTCACGTATATGAAGCATTTGATTTATTCGTGGCATGCAAAATATCACAATGGGAAAAATATTTAGCCTTCAACACACGAATCAAGAGGGAGTTTGGAAATTCAATTATCCGCCAAATTTGATTCCCAAGCATTGCAAGATTGTAACTCCGCAAATCACAAAAACCCATGCTTCCATCTCTTTAACTTTCACACAATGAATGCCAATTGACCCAATGAAGTTTGTTCTTATGCCCGTCACCCCACTCGAATTTTGCAATAATAGACAATCTCTTGAAGAAGATAATCTGGAATCTTGAAACACCATATCACATAAGTCGGAATGACTTGTAATACAAATTTTATTAAGACTTCTTTACCGGCTTTAGAGAAATTACGACCCCTAAAAGAATGTATCTTACTCCACACACGATACCTAGGCCATCCAAATACTTCCCTTTTAGACTTTCCCATCTCTATTGGCAAACCAAGGTATTTTTCATGCCGCTCTACCACCCGATCAGGAAGCAAATCACAGATTTCTTGCACTTCGTCATCCACAATATTTCGGCTGAAAACAACTGCGGATTTCTGAATATTAATCTCCTGCCTAGAAGCAAGACTATAACGATGAAGTATATCAGAAATCTCATTAGAAGCATCAACGGTAGCCCCGCAAAATATGAGAGTATCATCTGCAAAAAGAAGATGAGAGATCCTAGGAGCCCGAGGAGATACAACAACCCCATGGAGCACCTCCCACTCCTCAGCATCACAAAGTAAAGAAGTAAAAGCTTCAGAACAAAAGAGAAACAAGAAAGGCGAGAGAGGATCTCCCTGGCGAATCCCCCTCTCTGGCTGAATTGGATCAATATGCTCACCATTTAACAATACAGAATAACGAACTGTACGTAAACTGAGCATAACCAAATCAATGAAAGTAGAATCGAAACCAAGTCTACTCAACACTCTTTATAGAAAGATCCATTCAACACTGTCATAGGTCTTGCTATATCTAATTTTAAAGCCATCAAAGATTCTTTACCCTTGATTTTTTGCTTTAAATAATGGTTTATTTCATGCGCCAGCAAGAGATTATATGTAATTAAACGTCCAGGCACAAAGACGGACTGAGTTCCAGAGATAATTTTATGCATGTGGGGTTTTAGCCTATTCGTTATAGCTTTAGAAGCTATTTTGAACATAACATTATTAAGGCTAATTGGTCGAAATTGGGATACAACTTCTGGTGTTTGACATTTAGGGAGAAGCACAATATGAGTAAAGTTTAAAACAGGGTCAAGATTATGGTTATTTAAAAAATCTAAAGCACACTTAACCACATATCCCAAACAATATGCCAAAAACGTTGATAAAAGAGAGCAGGCATACCATCCGGACCCAGAGATTTGAGGGGATACATATCAAAAAGTGCTGCCTTGACTTCTCGTGTTTTATAATTTTTAAGAGTTGCTAAACAAACTGGAATTATTATATTGTTTAAATAATTAATACAATCTCCATCTTATATTTGTTATATAACTAGTGCTCTATCTACGTGATTAACGGTTAATTTAAATTCGTATAATATTGAATGAACTAATTAAAGTAAATTAAATTAAGCCCCTTGAATTTTGACTTCAATATTATTAATGTATAGTTGTATACTGTAAATGATGCACCGCGCTAAGTACGGTGTTCATACAGTGCGATGCTCATACATATTATGAATAAATCATTATATCACATGTCTAATTCTATTTGATGTGCTCTATACTTCAATTTTGTTAAAATTTTATATTTTGGTATTGATACTTACCCAGTGCTTAAGAAATTTAATTGAAAACATAAAACATAAAAATGTTGACGATCTTCCAAATCCATAAAAGAATAGCAAATTAGTAGCGGACAATTATAATTTGATCGAGCAGTGGTAATTTAATGTGGATCCAAACCAAAAATATAAATATATTTATGTTAATAAAGCAATGCATATAGCATATCCTTATCTATTTTATACCACTTCCAATAGGAGTGGTCAAGTTGTTGGCCGATCAAACGGGCTTCAACGAACGGCTGAAAGGGTGAATCAGCCGAGTTTCGGCTGATTCACCCTTGAATGGCTATATAGCCGTTTTTCAGTTTTGACAGCTGGCCCACCCCATTTATATTTTTTTTGTTTTATGTTTATAATTTATTAAATATATAATATAAAAATATAAACATTATATCGATTTTTATGATTTCGTTCTCTACAAATATAGACCACTCTTGATTATATTTCGAATATTTTAATTTTACGACTTTTGAATGCGTATTTGAACTTTAATAAAATAAATTTTAAAACTAGTTTTAAAGATTTGATTTGATTAATTTTAACTTCCAACCCCTCTTAGAATATGTTAAACATGTTTAAAAAATATTTTAAAAAATAAAAAATAGCACTATTCATGGTCATCCGGATGACCTATTGGACAAGATTTTCGACTGTAGTGTCATCGCCAATGACCGCTACTTCACGGTCACCCCGATGATCCATTGAGAATGGTCCTAGAGAAATCTTAAGGCATATATGATATGCCTTTTGAAATGATTGATGGAGAAATAGATTCAATATTCTGTACTTATTAGGTCTGAAGTAGCGAGAGTTCATAGTGAGACAACCTGCACACCACCTAAATGTTGAACAAAGTAGAATAGAAGATGAGTTGTGAAAATAAGTAATTTAATCGAATCGTAATCACATTCAAAGTATTAAGTATACTAATAAAAATAAGGAATTATTTTTAAATAAATTATATAAAAATAATATTTAAAAGGAATATTATTATTTATTTGTAGAATCGTTCTATATTCAAGTGTTCATAATTAAGTATTTTGAAAGTAGAAAAAGATAGCATTTGCATATATGTTATTGATGGTTAAGGGACTGATTGGTATAAAATTTGAGTGACCTTTTTTAATTGAAATTGGGTTTTGTATGTATAAAATATTCAATTAATTTGAGTGGAGAAATGGCCGATTCAACCGTATATCAAACAGGCCCTTAATGATGGCGAAAAAAACTTATGATACTTGAATATTCAAAGTACAGGTGTGGGTCGGCAATTGCAGCTAGAATCCTTAGCTGCAATATGGAAAATATTGCCAGAAAGTTGTAGAAAAATGACAAACGGCAAGTCTGCAAGGACAGTAGGTGGTATTACTGTATAAGTTAGTAAATAAGTAGCTTGATTAATATAATCAATCAATCATGACAACTCGATCGATAACTACATGTAGGTAAGCTTTACCGACATTTCATAATTTATTGCAATTGTGGAACACACACATCCATATCTATCGCAGATTAGTTTAAATTGACACATTTGTTTAGTGATCAATTTCTTTATCACTTTTGTCGATAGATATTAAAAACAGGTGTTTTGCAGCATTACGTTTGTTTTTTCTTGCAATATGGAATGCGCATTTACTGGATTAGTATGCATATATAGGGATTAATCACATTAGGCATGATAAACTATCCTGTTGCAGGTTCTCAATGGGATGATAAGGACATAAGAAGAGACTAACATATATATCCACATCTTAATTTGTTATTATCACTTTATAAGCACTAGCACACTTCTCAAAAAATACTAATATACGATACCCGTGAAAAGGAATGAGAGGTAAACTTTGACACTTTCAAATATCAATACATTTTCCTATTTAGCAATGTGTTCTACTTTTGTTGCATTTTCATATATAGCAATTGGTTCTATTCTCATTATAAAGAAATCTAACATGAATACTAAATGTATGAAATAGTCGATTTAAATTGCATTTCAAATATATTCCTCCACTTGTAAATGGATTATGTAACATTAGTTTTGAAGGGTGGAGACAAATGATGAAATGCCAATTTGTACAAGTTGGTAAATAAACCTTGAAGTGAAACAAACTAGCTAGATTAATAGCAATTAGCAAACTAATCCCCTAATCGGAAAGCCTAGTTTGGTGCATTGTGAAAGTACAACTAACACATAAACAATGTTCAATTTTCTCTAGCTAGTCTCGTTGACAGGCAATGGGTTCGGCAAAATTTCGCCAAAATTCATCCTTTGTAGATAATCATAATCTGCAACATTAAATTACTCCATATGTGATATTTTAAACAATTAAACTAAGTAAAGATGGTGTTCAACAAGACTTAAAGAATATTTTATAGCATTGGATGGTCATTGTATCTTTTACAAGTTTAAGAGTAGTGGGTGTGGATATCACGTACTTAATTAACAAAAGTTGTTTAAATCTAATAGCAAGTATATAGTATACATTAAATTATTACCTGACATATGAAATATCAAAATGTGATAAGATTAATGGGAAAGGAGACTATGCTTCTAGAATAAAAGGTCGATCCTTAAATAATACGGCTGATAGCTCCAACGTTCACAAATTGACTAGTAGGCCGAAAAAAAAAACAATTAGGCCCCCCAGCAGAATCAATTGACATGCTAAGTGCAACTTGACAAAATAATTTCTCCCGTTATATGTTTTCTTTCTAATTTATTAGTAATAAAAAATGAGATATTCTTGAAAATTATGTGATTGTTGATTAATAGAGAAATTATAATTTGTTACGTACTTTCAAACCTCACAGCTAGCAATCAGACACTCACAATCATCTTAAAAAAAAAAAAAAAAAAAAAACACACACACATGATAAAACTCCATAACATTTTTGCAAACAATATATTAGTCATACTATATGTATCTTCGAGCGCAAAGTCTCTAGTGTGACTAGACAATAAAAAATCAACATATATTATCAAAAAATTCATTAATATTATTAATTAAAACATCAATATCGTTAATACATATACTTTTTATATATGAAAAACATCATTTTTTATGTTAACTGAAATATTATATGGACCGGAATTCAATACTTTGACAACTACAACAACTCAACTATGTGGAGGTTAACTGCGAGATACTTGGTGTGGAGGCTTGATTTTGATTTTGATGGTCTCTCTTTTGTAATTTTGGTGATTATTTTAGAATTGGTTTAGAGCTATAGTCTTGGTATGGATGTTATGATTCCGTTTGGTTTCTTTTCTCTTGTAATGTTGTTGTGTGAGCATATCTTGTGCTTGCATTTTTATTCATAATATTTAGCCGATTAAAAAAAATCACAACTCAACTATGGGTAATGCCAACACTTACTCAGTAAATTGTGAAGAGTATATTCAGTACACCCTAACGCTTCGACATAAACTTATATAAATAAAAAAGACAGCGAAAATAAACTGGAATAAGATATAAGTTTCTAGCAGGTTAGCTATGTCGATAATCCACCGAGCCTCAAGGCTAAAGTATCCACTATATAAATGATTAGATAATGAATACAAGGTTACTACTCTAGCTCTATTATAGGAATACAACTTGATGAAAAACAACCATGTAGATGTAAGGAATGAACCGTACTAATCTAGCTCTTAAACTCTGGACGAATCACTAGATAAAACTTGGAAAAGGTTGATGACAAAATATGTGCAACAACTATGATATGCAAATGGCTTGCTTCAAACACGTAATTTTGTCGTCAATGTGGATATATAAAGATTCTTGAAGCCAACTTCATAGGGGCAAAATTCTACATTGACTTGTGTTATGATTCTTGTCAATCTTAGATTTCTTATTCAATCTCTTCTTATTCAGTTGATATACATTGTCCTTGTCCTAGCATACTTCAACTTGTAATCTCCTTTGAATTCTAAGATCTAGATTTCTTGCACACAGTAGACATACACTACTATTGAACTTGTTATGTTAGTTGAATAAAGGTAAAAAATATATTAGCACTGATCGAAGTCGAGTTCAATTAGGACTTAGAGTGTGAGTTATATATCGAGTATAGTCGATACAATAGCAATGGTGTACTAAGTACACTTGACAGTAAATTCTGAAGTGTAACTAGCTACACTCACATAAAATCTCACACTTACATTAACAAATAACATTGATCAATGGCATCAATGATAATTTTTTATTCGGACGGAGGAGAATTGCATTTTGGTCCTATGACTGGACATCCATTTCTAATACTGTCCTATGAAAACTAAATTTGCAAAATATGTTCTATTTGGTTCAATTTGGGGCAAACATTTGGGGGCTGATTGGAGTAGCATCCAAATGCCCGTTTGGATGTTACTCGGGGATTTTGTATTTGTTATGACATTTAAATGCCGAAGATCGAAATGCCTCTACAGTAGCAATATTTTTCTCTACCTATATATCAAACCTATAATACCCTATCCAATTACAATTCTATACCAAACACAATTTTAACAATCCCACTACAATTCCGATAACTATTCAGGCATTTAAATCGGTGCATTTGAGTCGCATGCCAATTAGCCCATTGGGAATTTTTTTTGGTCCTATGACATGGACACCAACTGGACAACGAATTTGGACGAATTGACGAATTCTCCACATTTTCCAGCGAACTGTACGAATTATGATGAATTTTGAATTTTCAAATTTTCACTAAATCGAAACCCTTCATCCCAAAACCCTAATTTACTCTAATCCCTCAATTTCCTTTGCGAGCTCACTTTGCTTTTTTTCATTGACCTGCATAATATGATGTGCTTCTTCTGTTGTCTGAAAATCAGCCAACTTTGCTTCCAAGGCTGCATTAAAGTCCCATCTTAGAGTTGAAATCTCCTGTTTGCATTAAAGTCCCATCTTAGAGGCCATGTATGCAGACATGTGGTTTACACGGTCGTAGAATCAAATACGAAAATTTAAATTTTTATAGGACTCGAATAGAAGTTGATATCTAATTATAAAATAAAAAATACAATTCTCCGGAAGCGAATGGAATTTTAATTTGCATTCTAGATGCGATAATTAGAATAAAATTCAGATCATTATTAAACTGATTTTGTTCCAAGTAGTCCAAAGCAGACTACCCAAAAAACTTTGAAAAGCTTAGCCTATCGATATCTATGAGGATAAAAATGTGAATCACAATTGAAAAATGATGTGTACCCACGGTCGAAAGGGACACCAAAGGCTCATATCAGTTCATTCACATAGGTAATGCCTGCTTCTCTTAACTCAACTTTGTTAATAATACTATTAATAATCCGGTGATATTCTAGTAACAATTATACTGGAGTAGTAACCCCAAAGTCGCATCCGTTTCTTTCCACTTGCAAATTAAGTCAGTCCAAGAATCATTCCGTTTGCTCAAATTTTCAAATCGAGTTTAATGTTTTACCTTAGCTTAATCATCATTTTATATATAAAATATATAATAGTACTATCCATCAACTTTAAAATTCAAGTATAAAATTATGTCGTTATCATAATTTAATATTCGAGCGAACACAAAATTCAAAGTTGGGAGGCGAATTCATATTAGAGCACCCGATTTGAAAGAGAGATTGTTTTTGCTAAATAGGAAGAAAAAACTGAAATATCGTCGACCCAATATACTAATTTAGATTTCATTTTCAAGTGTTGAATATAAGTATAATAATTTAGATTACCAGAAGAAGAAGCAGTTAGATATCTACGTTAGCGAAAAAGGAGATTGCAGTTTAAAGCTAAATCCATCAAAATCCAGTGAGTGTCTGTCCATCCAGCTCATAATTTTAATTTCTTGGGATTTGATATCCACTCGATTTGCCTTTTTCCGGTACCATACCAGAAGAAATAGCAACTGAAATTAACTGAATAAACAAAGCAATCACTTTCTCATCCCATTTTCCTCTCCCTTTCACTCTTCTTCTTCTTCTTCTTCTTCTTCTTCATCATCCAAGGTACGCCTTTTTCCCTCTCTGTTTGTCGCAAGAGTGCACACTAGTTGATTAATGGAGGAGGAGGAATAGGTCAATAATGGCTTCAGTATCTCGGTGTTTAATTTCGTGCCATATGGTTGTAATCTAGGACAGTTGACTGCTTCAGTTTTATATTTTTCAGTCAAATTTCGGTTATTGGTTTCTCCTTTGTTACTTGTGCTTTTTTATATGTAATAGGTCACCTCACTAAACCAACCATTTGACATAATCCATTCTTTTTGCAGAAGCAAAGTGGACAACTCTTCAACATTGTAAGAAGAATCTCATGTTTTGATTCGTGTTTCCTTGTCTGTTTTATGTTTTCTCGAGATTTCAAGGTGTTTTTGGTACCTCTGTTGGTTGCTCTTCTATAATTGTTGAAGATGCTAGTATGTGGATTTGTTAATTTTCTACTACTTTTGACAGTGCACTTCTCTATTCTCCAGTCATATGTTTTCTTCCAACTTTATTACTGAATTATAACTATTTAGTTACTGCTAGATTTGATATATTCGTAGGACTTGGCAATCAGTCTTCATAATCATCCACTTGAACATTTGGTTAGTGCTAGATTCGATTTATTTGTTGGACTTAGCAATCAGTCTTCTTCCACTTGAATATTTGCTCAAGTTTGTAACTTGTTGTGTGGTTATAACATATGGTGATGTTTACTGCAAATGGTGAATTATCATATTCAATAGTTTTTTTTCCTCTTCCAAGGTACGAGAAGAGAAGGCCAGGAAGTAATTTTGTTCTGAATGCCTTTATGAGGAGGCTGTGAGAGTATTTGAGGTGCTTGCATCTATCTTGTTGACTGAAAACTGTTACAACATTATGCATGTCTGGACCAGTGGCCATCGTTGGTAATGTTGAAACAGCACTCTCCTTATCTGACAGGACTAGATCCCTTGATTCCATAGTATCTAATGACAAAAACCATGTAACTGAATCTAATGGAGAGGTTTCTCATGCTTCTTCTGGAATTACCGCGCTCAGAACGGGAGAGGTATCACTGTCCAATGGGGAATCGTACTTTGGATCACTTCTTGGTAACATACCGGAGGGTTCAGGAGACTATGTCTGGTCGGATGGTTGCAAGTACGAGGGCGAGTGGAGATGTGGGATGAGGAGCGGATACGGAAAGCTCCAATGGCCGTCTGGTGCTCTTTATGAAGGTGAGTTTTCAGGTGGTTATATGAATGGAAATGGTACATACACCAGATCGGACAACATGGTCTACAAAGGCAGGTGGAGATTAAACCTCAAACATGGCTTGGGGTATCAAAGTTATCCGAACGGGGATGTATTTGAAGGGTCGTGGATTCAGGGAAACCCAGAAGGACCTGGTAAGTACACATGGGCAACTGGGAATGTGTATTTGGGAAACATGAAGGGTGGTAAAATGTCAGGTAAAGGAACTTTGACTTGGGTAAACGGGGATTCTTTTGAAGGAAATTGGTTAAACGGTATGATGCATGGGTTTGGAGTGTACACATGGGTCGATGGTGGTTGCTACGTCGGAACATGGACACGTGGCCTGAAGGATGGAAAAGGTACATTTTATCCGAAGGGCAACAAACTCCCGACTGGTCAGCAGTTGTACCTTAATGCTTTGAGGAAACAGGGGCTTTTGCCTGATTTAAGAAAACAGAACCAGGTTTCTAATCTTCAACATGCAAGCTCTGTAGATATGGGAGACGTCAAGGTTGGTAGAAACCGGGGTTCTAATAGGAATTCATATGATAAATTCTCCAAGGGAAGACTGTCAGACCTAGAACAACCCAGGTCTAATAATATGGGTCTGGGCCGAACTTGGAGTCTTGAGGTGTCCATGGAGAAAGTAATGGGACATGCTAGATCATCGAGTGTGTCTGACACTGTCCTGGATCTCGAGGATGATGTAAATCATCCAATACTGGAAAGAGAGTACATGCAAGGAGTCTTAATTAGTGAGATTGTGTTAAACAGTCGCTTTTCACCATCATCTAGAAGGGCAAGCAGGCGGCAGAAGAGGCTTGCGAGAGAGATAAAGAGGCCGGGCGAACAAATCATCAAAGGCCATAGGAGTTATGATTTAATGATAAGTTTGCAGCTTGGAATCAGGTCTGCCTTCCTAAACCAGTGCTGATCATATATATGCATAGTTGATTATCTTAAAGTTCTTGTTTTTTTATTTTTATTATTTTCATAAAGACAGCATTCCATTAAACTTATTTTTTTTGGTCCCAAGAGCCACTAGTTTTTTTATTTCCTTCCAAAATATCTTCATGTATTCCCATTTATTATCTTTTGAAGTTTGGGGATGCTATTTCTTCACCAATCTACTGAACCATAAACAATAACACTCAATCATATTTTCACACATATTATGACCCTCATTACTGTGATTTCGGTTTTCACACCAGGAGACTTTCGTTAGAACAGCAAGGTGTTGTAATTGTTTCAAAATTTCATTTTAAATGACTATGTAGTTGCAGCATTCATGTGGTATTTGGTGGAAACATTATCAGTGCCTTTATGACTGTCATGACTCATGAGTGCTGAACATAAATGGATGTGTTCATAAGGTATCTTAATGTATGCGTGTGGACAAGTACTTGCGTGTTTACGTCGTGGGATTTGGTGTCTTGATGAATTGATAATTAGCGCATCTTTTTTCTAAATATGCATCTGAGTTGGATTTATTTAAATTTGTGTTGTCTTTGAAGGATTGGTTCATTTTTAATATAATAACTCAAATGTCATTCAATGTCATGCTCCACTTCTTGTATTGCTAAACGGCTATCAGAATATGAACAGATATACTGTTGGGAAAATTACTCCCATACAACGGCGAGAAGTTAGATCAGGTGATTTTGGTCCTCGCGCCAGCTTTTGGATGTCCTTCCCTAAAGAAGGGTCACAACTGACACCTCCCCATCACTCTGAGGATTTCAAGTGGAAAAGTTACTGCCCAATGGTTTTCAGGTTTGCTGTATGAGTTCTTTCTATCATTATATGAAAACAAATTTGTTGGTTTTACACATTTATATTGAGATTCAAGAAAAGTTCATATTTGTCATGAGACTTGTTTATCCTCAAGTGGCCATACACATTCGCCAACATATCATAAACTAGCACTTTTTGTTTCTCATAGTTGTTCTACTGGGATCATACCTACTTGAATAATATTATTATAAGAAAATGTAGTTCCGTTTTTTACATGAAAGGATTGTATAGTTTGCCATTCTGTTCTGTTTCAGAAAGTGTAAATGATTCCTGTCTTACTGTTAATTCCACTATTTATTATTTGTGTTTTTCCCCTTTGAAATATGATTTTTTTTCCTTAATAGGAACCTGAGGGAAATGTTTAAGATTGACGCCGCTGACTACATGATTTCAATATGTGGAAATGATGCCCTACGCGAACTTTCGTCTCCTGGGAAGAGTGGCAGTGTCTTTTTCCTATCTCAAGATGACCGTTTTATGATCAAGACATTGCGGAAAGCTGAAGTTAAGGTATGCAAAAAGCCAAAAAAACTGACACGGTTTTTTGCAGTCTATCATGATCTGAACTGTTTTCAATGATCTAATGGGATAATGCTTTGATAGATTTTGAAAAAAATAAGTGGAACTCATCATTTGCAATAATAATTAGTTACTAGATGTAAGCTATGTCAAAACAGTGATTTTCAGAATGTAATGCCATCATTCTATTCTTACGCACTGTCATAATCTGATCATATTTTATAAACTAAATGGAATGTACTATAGCATAAAAGATAAATAGTACTTTGATAGATCTGGAAAGTGAGTATGACGACCCCATCTTTAAAGCGATTAGTTACTTGAGGGGAGCGGTTTATTTTGCTCTTTCATGATATTATGATATGGATTTGGATTTTTTGTTTTTAATTCTAGACGGAATGACTAGTAGAAGATAAAAGATGCTTTGTTCATAAACAATCTGTATTGCACGTTTGCATCATTTCATGTTTTTTCTGTGGAGGTTGTCTACGAACGCTATAGGATTGATTGCACCTTGGTGACAAATTTCACGAGTCAACAAAGCCCATAGCATTAACACTAACAGTGATTGTGTGCCATCGTTTACTTCAAGTTGCATCCGTCAGTTGGATTGATCGCACTTGATGTTAAAATGTAGTACTCCATGAATCATATGTCATGTGACCTTTTACATGGCTACCAGTCTCTATGTTGAAATTCATTTGACATACTTAGATTTGTACTGTCATATATTAATGTTGAGCTATAAATGACATGTAGGTTTTGCTGCGGATGCTCCCCAACTATTTTGATCACGTTCGCAGATATGAGAACACTCTCATCACTAAATTTTTTGGTCTTCACAGGATTAAACCTGCTAGTGGTCAAAAGGTAATGTGCATGCCAACTTGAAGCTTCACTTAGCTTTGTTTGGAAGATTATCTGCCAGATCCATATTTTTTTATTTGTTATTCATAAATATCGTGATCATAGATATTAGTTAATTACAGGCTTACAGCCAACTCTTATAGTTAATTCAGTATACTTATTATAAAACACGGCTCAATTATCAAATTCAACTTCTCTTTATGTTCTCAACTTTACAATTTTTGTAAAAAAGTAATTATTTTTCATAATTACAGAAAACATTGTTATAGGAGCAAAATGAACTAGCGTGGGTTATACCTCAAATAATTTAATGATGAGCATGTCATGTGAAAGACTTGATTTATCTTATCAATAGGAAATCCACATCACAATGGTATAAATTTAGTGTGTGTGTCAGATACTTGGGTAGAGGAGATGTGTTCATTCCACACATTAAGAAAACTCATGGTTTTACAAGAATTTCACTTTTAATTGGAAGTTGGAACCGCACCTGTTTCCTTTTAGGAGAAATCGCTTACTATTTTCTCTCTCTTTTTGTTGTTGTTCTGCAATTGAATTATTTTTGCTGCATCAACTGAAGCTAACCTCTAATTAACAACTTGCCGAATTGCAGTTCCGTTTTGTAGTTATGGGAAACATGTTCTGCACGGAGTTAAGGATCCACCGGAGATTTGATCTGAAAGGTTCGTCATTGGGACGTTCTGCTAACAAAGTTGAAATTGACGAAAACACAATACTAAAGGATCTGGATCTGAATTACTGCTTCTATTTAGAACCTTCTTGGCGAGATTCTTTGCTTGAGTAAGTGTGGATTGGATTGGTTATATGGGATTACCTTTCTCATAGTAATGACTATATATTTCATTACGTCCTTTTTCTTCTTTTTTCCCTTCATGTTAACGGCATTCAATGATTATCATTTGCTTGTCATCAGGAGAAAGTTGACAGTGCCAGTGTTTACTGGTAGTACCAGTTCATCTAGAAAGAACCAAGTTAACCATTAGATAGTTATGAACTCAGCTGATAGGTCCTGCTTCATTTCCTCTGTTACAGTCTTACTCCCAATAATAGCTTTAGGTAGGCTGCACACAAACAACAAAAATGAATTGTCATTTACGTCGAGTTCGATCAAGGTTTTGTATGGATCTCGATTACTACTGACACTGTCTTCCTATGACTTGAATGATGTCTAACTCCAAAGTACATGTTTATTTTTATCTACATATGGTTTGGGGTACATAACTCTTTGACCAGAACTATTCCCTCAAGTCAGAATTGTCCATATACACAAAACTCTGTAGCTCTTTATTATTTCTGTCTTCAAGTATTTTAGAGTTGAAATAATGAGTTTGGCTTAGGAGCTATGTATCACATACTCATGTTGCTTTTGGTTCCATCATATGCAGGCAGATTGAAATAGATAGAAAATTCTTGGAATCAGAGAACATAATGGATTACAGCCTATTGCTTGGTGTTCACTACCGAGCACCACAACATTTACGCTCCCTCATGACTTATAGTCAGCGAATGTCAGTCGACGTACTGGGGATTGTTGCAGAAGATGGTGAGTATTGCAATTACAGTCGGGCCTAAATGTAGTGTTTGTCTGAACCAGTCCATCAATTTGTCATGGCATTAATGTTTCGGATGCTAAATCTTTTTAAGAGCTTAAACTTGGTCCTGAGAAGCATAAGTTCTTGAATTTGAGGTGGTAGCTAAGGTCAAACTATTGCTCAATATCTAACAATTTTTACCTCCATGTTCCTATTAACAAATCCATTTTGGTGATTACGACCTCAGAATCCATGGAGGATGAAATATCTCCCCAAGGCCTCGTGTTGGTTCCCCGTGGAAGTGATGATAATAGTGTTGTTGTGGGTCCACATATTAGAGGCAGTCGACTCCGTGCGTCATCTTCAAGTGGTGCTGAGGAAGTTGATCTTCTCCTCCCTGGTACAGCAAGGTATGCACCTCGAATCACTTACAACTTGCAAGCCTTACGCCTGGTCATATCCCTCAACATGAGTACAAATAGGCCCATGCTTAAGAGTATCTGATCACATCCCTTGGTTTTTGGGGACTGGTGGGGCATAAACGGTAACTGTAATTCGACGTGTAGTAAATGTTAGGTTTATGTAATGGTGGTAGCAACTGTTGTCTTAAGCAAGTATTTTGCCAAAACAAAAGGCACCAGCTGACAATTGCTCTATATGTAAGGTGACTGCATCCATATAGTCATTTCTAGAAATTGATTTAGTGAAAAATAATTATAATGAATAGGAAGCAGGATGGATCGTTATTGATAATTGGAGAATTGAGGTAATCAGACTGATGTTGCATTCTTTTTGTGACACTTTGAACAGACTTCAAATCCAACTTGGAGTAAACATGCCAGCAAGAGCGGAGCACATTCCAGGAGATGGTAAAATGGAGCCATTTCACGACGTATATGATGTAGTCTTATACTTGGGTATCATTGACATCTTGCAAGAGTACAACATGGGTAAGAAGATTGAGCATGCATACAAATCCATCCAGTTTGATTCGGTTTCCATCTCTGCTGTGGATCCGACATTCTACTCGGATCGTTTCTTAGAATTCATCCAGAAGGTTTTCCCACCAGGTGCTGCAGCGGATCAGAACACCCTCTAGCCTTGCTTTGCCAAGTAGGATTTTTCTCTGCAAACCAAATATACATCGATGAACATCAGTGTAATTTTTATTAAACTGACTGCCCTGGCCGATCTTGTAATGAGAGCACTCGTTGTATAACTCTGTAATCTTATTTCTAGTGAGCCTTTTGAATATAAATCTTAATCATATTTTTTTCTTTTCTGAACATCTCTATTGCAATGTGAGATTTGTATGACTGTGAACACAACACGTTTGAATCCCCGACCTCTTAATCAAAGATTTAGATGAGATCAATTACATATATTTTGTGAAAATTAAAAATACAGTGCAATAAACAAATAAACAATGAGTATGATTCCGCAAATATGGTCATAAATTCCACATGGGATAATGATAAAAACAGATAACTATATATATATATATA
>JAYMSP010001835.1:0-28437 GCA_036897095.1 Plantago elongata | reverse complement strand
CACCCCCACCCCCACCTACAAACGTTCACAACACATACACATGAGGTATAAAGAGTATACCCACCGAAAGGACACATAAAAGTGAAACAAACCTCACCATTTCTAGATACTAAGGCATCAAAAGGTGTACTCGCTAGATGTTACCCACGTTCACGAGCTATGTTTGAACTTTGAAACACTAGGGACCGTTGCAGTGAATAAGTCCTTACCAATTACTATGCAGACTTTCAAGATTTACTCCAACAGGTTATCAGCTTACAGTGCTATCAACATCGATTGATAGTCTAATACATACCTAGAAACTTAGAATTGTACCCATTTGGCAGGACCTCGCAACAAACTAAACGGAACTATAGGTGCGTAGTATTCACAAACAAGATATGCTAGCCCACCCTAAACACATCTCGAAAACAATAATCTTCAATTCCAATGATTAAAATCTGAAATTTTTTTACAGATTACAGTGCAAGTACTTCATTTCACATCAGGATGACTTGTCGCTCAAAAACAACACAGCACAAATCAAGGAAAATTAAATCGAACATACTTTATGTACATCGGAAGCTCATACAGTTTACTATCAAGGAAAAGTAATCATAGTGCGATATGGTGCCCTAACTAATCAAACTCAACAATTAAGGAGCTAAGCTAATCGAGAAGCCGCACAATTGAAAATTTCAGAGGCTATTGAGCATAAAATGGGGTTATTAATCGGAGACGAGGAGTTACCTCGTAATCTTTCATGGCTGAATTTCTGCTAAATTTGTCGATGATTTGTTTCTTCTCTCTTTACTACTCTCTCCCTCCGCTTTCTATTGCTCCTTTTATATAGGTTTCCGGATAAATTCGTATTCTACTTTTAAAAAATGGAGATAAAAATGTGTAATTTGCATACAAAATGAAGAAGATTGTTTATTACTATGTGTTTAGTAATGTGAGCACTTAACAATTTTCGTTCAAAATTATTAGATGAATTAGACTTTGTTATTTCCAATTAAAAACTATTTCAGTTCAATTCAATTTATTTATACTTAATTATATTTTACACTATATTTCAGTTCAATAAATTTTAGTCGAAGTGACATAGCCTTAGAACATTGACAACATGCAAGGGAACGTCAACACCGAGAAGCTAGAGCCGTGAGGATGACAATGGCATGATGCCGACCAGAGGAATTCCACGCTCAAATTAGCAAATTTGTAGTAGAAGATATTATAATTGAAAGAGGAGGTGGATAGATAGATGAAGAGAGTCGACATGTCATTTGGGTCGGTTTCGCAGAGATGGTTGAGTACATATGAAAAACTAACTGACCTTATTAAGGTAAGGTAGCTGGTGGGCAATGGGAAGTTCAGGTGGGTGAAAATGGATGGTTAGGAGGGTTAACTAGAAAGCTAGAGAGAAATTATAGCGTGAGAGAGATTGTTAGAGTTTAACACCGTCTCAATCCACCCCTCCTTCACTTACTTTTCATATAGAGTCATCCATCCGTTAGAATCACTCTTATTTAGGGTTGGCTCGTCCCACACCATTAAGTGGGTTGGACGACATCTCATGTAGTTCAGTGAGTCACTTCCGGCCTCTTGTTTAAATAGTTAGTTGACTTGCTATGTTGACTATATGAGGAGGGCTGACTAGCCTTCTAATGAGCTAGAGCTTGTCAGCTGGATGATTGGCAAGGTCAACATAGATAATTAGTGAGCTAGTAAGCTTATCAACCATTTGGATGGTTGACAAGGTCAAGTAAGCAAGGTTGACTTGAGTGAATGAGCAAGGTGGTATGGCTAGTCTAGTATCTGGTTGGTTGGCTAAGTGAAGTAGGTAGCATGTAGACTACATGGTTGGCTGGATGACTCAACTAGGTCTATTAGCTAACCAGCCTTTAGATCTCACCTGTGTGTGAGGCTAAAATGGACTCGTAAATCACTAGGTTTGTATATTAGGTCATAACATCATGAATTTTAGCAAATACATATGTGAGATAGTTTTATTTTTAGTGTGTGACAAGTTTTGTGGGATGTTTAAAAATATTAAATGTAAGAAATTCTGGTGGATAAATGAAGTATTTTAGAGTGATTGCTTCATTTCTTTTTCAATGTATGAAGTTCTAGGTCGATTAAATAATTTCGTGACTTTGACTAACCTTGATTTTAATAGTGATTACAAAAATACAATTTTGTAGGGCAAATCCAAATTGACAAAATAATTATATTAGTTTGACGAATCTCAATATTTTGATATATCAAACCCTCACTCTCTTACGAATACAAAATTTTACTGAGATTAATAATATGTTAATGGCATATATCATTTATATCCTTGTCTATAAATTAAGAGCATGTTAAACTCATGGTACATTTTTAAATATTGTAAAAGACTCTTCAAGTAATATAAATATAAAAGAAGTCACATTTTACCCGTAAAACTTCTAAAACACTTACATCTTCGAAAATAAATAAATATGTACGTTAGCATAACAAAAAAAAAAAAACTACTATACCCTATAAATATTGACCAGATTATTCCAATGAAGATGACTTAAAAGACGTATTGTATTGTTTTAATTTAATATTTTAGTTATTATTTATCTTTTATTGCATAAGTATGTTTAAATTAGCTAAAATTATGTTTAAAAAAATTCAAAAACACTTAGAAACGATTGAAAAATATTGTAAATGTTTTGTAGCGTGTGACGTTGCCAAATCACGCTTGTGGCAGCTAGGGGTGTTTGAAGCTTTAAAATCGGTACCAGAAGCGAAATTGTTAAATTATGCAGCCCGGAACCCGATCCGGAAGCATACGGTTTATTTCGGTTCGGATCCGGAGTTGGAGCGTTTGGACCGGATTGAATCAATATTTAAAATAAAAGAAAAAAACTATTGCAATTAATGTTGTCTTAACAAACAGTGGCAAACCATAGAAAAGCAAGAAACTTGCAATTACAGTATTAACGTTGGTATACATTCATTTATAGTTAATAGAGCATTGATTATTAATTAGTTTCTTTTTGGGTAAATTAGGTCTGTTGCTACTCCTATACAAATTCTTCCATTTTCGCCTGTTTCCAATGTAAAACATTGTAGTTAGCTTAGCTTGCTATAGGTGTGGGCTACTGTTTTCATTGGGAACATCATGCAGTTCAAACCTTCATGTTCACTTTCTGAGTAAAAACTAGTATCTGAATCCTCATTAACTACCTTGTCTTTCCCCTTCAACTTGTCTGGAACTATCACACAAAAAGTAAACCGATTACTTACAATTGGTGCAGTAAGAACGAAAGAAAAGGACTACACGACTACTGCAAACCGAGGACTTGCCCTGTTGAGGAGAAATCTTTTCTATTACAACCCCGCGCCGGAAACGAGCTTCTGTAGGCACCTCTTCTTCTTCCCCGAAGCCCATTATCTTGCAGCTTGGTTTGTTTACAAATTGAGATTTTGGTTGCCAAACAGAATTGGGAAATCTTCACAAATTAAGGACGTTGTTAATGAGTTAGTTGGGCAACAATGGATTGGATTAATTGACGTTGGGCAACGTATTAATCACATTGAAACTGTAATGGGATGCTAGCTGATGATAGAACCAAGAACAGTACGGCTAGGTTTAGAGCATAGCCTTCATACCTATGTTTTATAGGTGCTTTTATAGGTTATGTAGCTATATACAAATTTCATAAATGGGCATGGGCTAAGACCAAACATCTTCTAGACATTGTACTGCAGATTGACTGCCCCTTCTTTGTACCATGAATTTAAGCTTAAGTAGTGTGTTTATTAGATAGGAAAGTTAATATAATTGATAAATTAAAAATATATTATATTTATTATTAAACATCAAATATAGCATTACAATTACATTGTTCAAGAAGACGAATTTATCAATTCGATTCTATATGCAAATCAACACCAATCTCTATTCAGAGAATATAATCATCCATTTCGGAGAATCAAACTCGTGACCTCATGATTACAGGGTGTCTCAGCTTGTCACTCGGCTACAAATGCTTTGACATGCTATTATGTTTGAGTAGTAATTAGTGCCAATTATTATTTTGATGATTGTGTGACCGTCATATATAGCTTAATTTCCAATATATTTCAACAAAGTAGGAGAATTATGAGTTAACATTTTAGGATATTTCACTACATTAATTAGCATTTCGGTTTTTCCGGTTATGGACAGGATTTATCAGTTTTTAACTGGAACCGAAATATAACTATTATATCAACTGGAAACCAAACCGGTAAGGATCCGATCCAGCCCAAACCGGAATATCCTATCCTGATCTGGTTCATTTTTCGGTTTGGACCGGATTTTGAACAGCCCTGGTGGCAGCCATGAGGGCTACTGCAATCAGCGTGGCTGCTACTCACGCTTCTGGCAGCCATCACGACTTCCAGATAGCTCCGACATCGAAGCTGCACCACTCCAATCTGAGAGTTGTGTGCACAGATCCACATCAGAGCTGACTGGTCGGAGCTAAACACAGCTCCCTCCAGTAAATTTTTCCAATCCAATCACCGAAGCTCCAATATGTTAGCATCTTCACGTTCATCAATTTAATTGTGTTTTTTAGAAGCTGAACTTGTTTAGATTTTCTTTTTGATTAAAAAGTAATTTTTCAAGTTATTGAACTTTTGTAAACTGCAACAAAATTTGTATTATTTACAATTTTTGTAAAAAATCGTCCCCCAATTAACAATCCGAATCATCATCAAACTGTGCATAAACATATATGCAAAAAACCATTTGCTCAGGTTTTCAAGAGATTACAGCAAAATCTTAATCTCTTTAGCTGGATATGACACACCAAATTAAGGAGCCAAAGATGTTCACCAACACCACTAGAGACTTGTACTTCGGACATTTGAGAGAACGGCTTAGAAACCAATACCAAATGTAACGTAAAGACAGTACAATCCATACATCTACATATTGTCATGAGATAAATTCGATTTGATCCAAATAGAATACGATGTCAACCTCGCATGTCCGGAATGACTAATGGACCTGTGCAAGATAAATTAACATGTTGCTTAACGGACCAAAGGCTACAGCACAGGGTGAGAATTTCGGAAACTCTGAGATTTGCAAGCTTGATATTAAACCCGAAAGTGGATAAGATGTCCCATTTCACTTCTTTTCTTCTTCTTTCTGTTCCTTCTCTTCATCCTTCTTAGGCTGTAACTAGCACAAATCAGTACTAAAGCAAAGGACAAAATATGAGGTAGCTGAAGTACAAGGTCAAACAACATCCGAGCAAAAACAAAGTCTACTATGATAATTTGATGGTACAAATGCTATATCAATTTTTCATTTCATGATGAAGCTTG
This sequence comes from Plantago elongata, assembly GCA_036897095.1. Lineage (NCBI taxonomy): Eukaryota > Viridiplantae > Streptophyta > Magnoliopsida > Lamiales > Plantaginaceae > Plantago > Plantago elongata. The sequence goes on along the minus strand of JAYMSP010001835.1, from coordinate 23,103 downwards.
CATTTTCATATTCATATAATATTCCCATGTAAACAAAAAAGTAGAGATTAATTGTACTATGAATGAGGAATATCAGGCCAAGGAATAATTACGAATAACGAATATGCAGGGCTGTCCTAACATTTCAAAGATGAAAAGAAAATTTCCACAGATGAAATCAAAACAAGACTTTGATCCAACAACTGCTAAATCCAAATATGTAGACACAAATCAACTGTCGAAATACTGAGCTGAAAAAGGTGAAGAATCCATAAAAGAACAGCATGCATGCTCCTGATACATTTGTGCCAACACGTTATATAGACAAAATAAGAATCCATATATCATTTACAAAATGACAATCTTGAACCGGATGGAGTTGTCACTAAAGAACCACGAGTATTCAATTTTGTATAGAATGATTTGCAGCGTTACACATATTCAAGCTAGAATGGAAGTGTATTACAAAATTGCCCTAATTCGCCCTCATAGCTTAAAATAGTAATATGGAGACTTTATACTGTCATAAAATATTTATCTGGCTCAAGTAAAATCAAGTGGGATGCTATAGCACCTCTTCCCTATAATTTAAAGCTTACATCTCACGACTCCAATCAACAAAGTAAAACACGTAGAAGCTATGACTAAATTAAAAACTATGGTAGGAGAATGACAGAATTGAATTTACATTCGGGATATAATAAACTGCAAACTCACCTCAGATGGATTCTGCATTGAAGCAAGTAATTCTTTCACATGAGGATCATTTGGATCAACTCCTGGTAGCTGTTGAAGAAAACAGCCCAAGGAAGATTATGTCAATTAGGGAGGGATAGTTGAGAGCATTCTATCAGCTTTGTATTCGAGCTGAATATTTTAAAATAAAAGGTAAAAAAGAATGGGTAGTAGGTACAGAATTCTTACCGAAGCAAGGACATTAGAGACAAATGATTGATCTGCCAACAGCTTACTCATATCGGTCGATGTAGATTGATCTGCTGCACTTTCTTGCACAGACAATTGAAGGGCTGCCACAAGCACCGGGAGAAAATATCATCTCAGATATATGGAGTGACATACAATTCAAACATAATTATGCAACCTAACAATCACTCAAAGCACAGTCTGCAGGAAACAAGCACTGTAGCATTCCTTTACTGACTAAGGCTATAAAAAAGATATCATATAAACTATATAGTACACCATTCAAACTATAGTCTTCAGTTATCAGTCCAGGAAAGAATGTAGTCATTGACTCAAATTGAAGTTAAACTATTTGTATTGCCAAGTACCCAGATCTCAAGAATTATCAACTAGCATGATTCAGTCCAATTTGTGTATTAAAAATAAAACCTGAATTGAAGGGTTTAGATGAAAACTACATATATTATGACCTAGACACACACACCTAGTCTACTAGTAACATTTAACCAATAGTGAGATCCCACAGAAAAGAAAAATGGAAATGGAGAAAAGAACGAATACAGTGTAGCAAATAGAGGTCCTCACCCAGTTGAAGATCATGATCATCTGCTGATGCATCTGCCATGTCAGTGTCCCGTATGACAATATTTGTTGATGCATCATCCATGGACATTGCCAGTGCTTGTTGTAGTAGTGCATTCTCATCATCCTGTACCAAACCAAGTTTTAGATCCAAGTGTCATGTACGAACATGAAGTCGTGAACAGGAAGTGGAAAAGCATGAAGATTCAAATCCAACAAAGTGGACCATTTAAAGGGGCTATAAATCTTGTAGCTAATTCAGGTTTTAATAGAAAAGCTACCTCATTGTACATCATAAGATTTTGCGGAATCAAACAAGCAACCTAGAACAAACACATCTGCTTTTTTTCTTGCATCATGTCATTGTGTTCTAATTACTATAGAACATAACTTGGCAGAAGCATACAATGTACAATAAACAATAATGGCTTCCATAAGATAATCAAAATGCTCTTTTAGAAACAGCGACAGCCTATCAACAGCATTCATTGAACCACTAGGCAATCAAATAATGGAAGGATTCTCATAGAAAATTAAGCTAAAGAAACTTAAATGAGAGTTTCAATCCATCCAGTATCAATTTATTGTAAACCATCGTGCACGATCTCGAGATGCAGTGTCAAGAAAAAGCATTATGTTGAAACATACGCTAAAGCCCATCACGTAGATTCAATATAGTAGACAATATAATATTGATCCATCAAAAGATAGTACATTAACCTGATTTTTTTCAGGGCGGGTGTAGAAAGAAACTTGCACAAGTTTTACAAAAATACAGACAGATAGCATGATAAAAGAGAATTGATGTGGAAAGAGGCATGTACCATCATATCATGTGTTTTCTTTTCAGGTTCTGAGGTTCCAGCTCCCAAATCTGACATGGTTGCATCCTGAGAAGTGGACTGTGCATCTCCTTGGTCTTCTTTTGAAGATCCTTCTGCAGACTTTTTGGCAGCTGCCTCCTGCCTTGCCCTCTCCTCTTCCATAGATACACGGAGGGCAAGAGCAAGTTCAGGATCCAAGTTTGGATCCACGCCAAATTCAAACCCTGCCCCACCGGCTGCAACTGCAGCAGCAGCAGCAAAACCACTCCCTCCATCGCCATCGCCAGTAAAGATGGGTGTACTGCAGAGTAAAACAAACAAGGTATAGATATTAGATATGTTAAGGTAATAAGCTCAATTTAGTAAGCTTCATTGGAGCTTTAAATAAAACCTGATTAGGACGTCGGAAAGAGCAGTTGGGCCAGCAGGAACATTGACAATATGACTACTGTCGTTGTTATTAACCGCAGCAAGTAATGCCTCAAGTTTCTCAGTCTTTTCACCATCCTCTTCACCAAAATTAACAATGTCAAGAGCTACACTGTTCTTTTTGAGTTTCCTTCCAATCAGTTCCAGAACTTTCTTCTCGTATTTTACCGGACTATAAACACGACAATGAAACGGGTAAGTGGAAAGTAAAATAAATTAGCATTAACCAAGCGACTGCAAATGCACATCAGGGTACAATCTTACCTTCCTGCAAAGACAATTATTCTTTGTTGCTGTTTCTTGTTCTGACGGTGCTTGAGCGCTAACTGAGCAACCTGGATCCCAGCTGCCAAGTTCATCTCACCACCAATCTCTAAACCTATATAATAATTATTAAAACGCCTTACATCCCTCCAAGCATATGTGCTAAATATTTTCTCTTCTTCAACTCAAAAATACGCAAAAACCAGTAAATAAAAGTTGCTACTTTTGAACACTTATAAGAGCTCAATCACAGACATTACTCGTAATCCTCACGAAGCTCATGCGTAGATACCAGTAAAATAACAAGACACTAAACAGCTAGATACGATGAGAACGCTAACCGTGCATGCAGGCTAAGATTTTCCCAAGATCAGTAGTCGGGGTGACCAACACACGAACCCCTTTCCCAGCCATTGTCAAGACGCCCACTGTGTTCTCCGGATTGGACTACACCGATCACAAATCATTACAACCAAAAACATAAATCCCTTCCAATACTACAAGAACTAACTTGGAACTAAAGGCATTAAAATCCAAACCCCCAAGCAGCAATACGAAATACACACACACATCTACAAATACACTTATCCAGCTGAAAGGTGAGAAAATCACCTGAGTCTTAGCACCGCAGATTAAATTGACAGCATCAGCTTGAGCTTGGAACCGATTCGGAGAGTAATCGCCGTTCCTCATCCACTCCGAATTGTCAATACAGATCATTGTCGCCTGTTTCCAGTAAAAGCAAATCAATCAGGTGAAATTGAACCCTAATTCAAAAACGAAAACATACAGTGTAAATTTTGGATTGAATTTAGAAACAAACCTCCAGCACCATGATTGAGGATGTTGAGATTGATCGGAAATTAGTGAATTGGGGATTTGGTATCGTTTCGAAAATGTTTTCTTGCAGAAGAGGATTCAGAAATAAATATCCTGTTAAATATAGGAGGAGGAGTTGTTATTTGTTAATTAGCTTGGTTTTTGGATTTTCAAATTGGTGTCGAATTGGACTAAAACCCAACTCTTTAAGCCCAATTAATTTCATCTAGGCCCAGTCCATTGTTTTCGCCCCGTGTTTCTAGCCGAAGGCTACTTTGGCACCTCAAAAAAAAAGTTGCATGTAGGTTATCTAGGTCCAGTCCATTTTTTTAGCGAAAATTCGCCCCAGAGCCCAATTGTGGAGAAATTTGCAACAAATGATCCGGGGAAATGAAATGTTTGTAAAAAACGACCTTGAACTATATCATAGTGTGCAAATGATACAATTTTTATACCTAAAATTGTATATTTAGTGTGACGATATACAATTTTTTATCGTATCATAAAATCCAAATAATACAACGATCGTTTTTTAAAAAGTTTTGTTCAACACGTTACCGGCCCGTAATGCTCCTTTTTTTTCCCGGTATTTCGAGTCGAAGGCCATTTTGGCACCTCAATTCAAAGTAAAAAAGAAGTTGCAGGTAGGTTATCCAGGACCAGTCCATTTCTTTTGGCCCATGTTCCTAGCCAATGACATTGGCTTGGCTGAGGGAGTCACTGTTGACAGAATGAATGGAAACTCTGTGGTTTTTGGCATGGCAAAATCTAGAATCATAGAAAATCGAATTGGGACTTGGCACAGGGAAAAGGAAAACTGGCAAATGGCCAAGTTGGAGACGGCTTGTGACAGGACTTTTGGCACGATAAGGGGCATGGAACGGCATAGAAGGTGGCACGAGCATCAACCCCGTTCTTTTGTGATCATTACTAATGCTTATTGTTCTTCCAATTTTTTTGTGGTTTCTAAGCTTAGTAATGATCTAGTAAATGGTGTATATGATAAGTGGTTAACATCTTGGTTAACTAGGTAGACTTATTTATGGGATGTAATTATTCTACGACTTTTGATGCTTGCGGAATCATTCAAATCACCTTGAATATGATATGTAAATCGAAGAGCTTAGGCTCTTTTAATTAAAAAAAAACAAAAGGGCCATTTTGGCACCTCAAATCCGAGATAAAAAAAAAAAGTTTCATGTAGCGATGCAGGTTATCCAATTCATGAGATAAGACTTGCTCCAATTGTGGCGCCGTGGACGTCGCACCGTGACGCCTTTAATGGTGTCATAACAATGTGTCGTTACGCAACGCGGCCATGCCGTGTCGCCTGGCTGGCGCTGTGAGTGGCAGCAGCCAATCGGTTGCTACCACTTAATTTTTTTTAATTTTTTATGTTTTGTCCAATTTAAAATGCGAATAACTCGAAAATATATATATAAAAAATATATAAAAATTATCAACGGATTCGTCTCTTCGAGATCTACGAATAGAGACTAATCTCGACTATTTTTGGATCATTCCATCTCGAACTCATTTTCTCTGTCAATTAAACTTAAAATTGTAAAACAACCTCTAAAATACAATGGTATTAATTTCGACTTCTAAACACTATTATAATATATTAAATATATTTTTAGCAAAATAAAAAAATATTTTTTTAATTTTAAACCTTAATAAATTATAAAACAACTTAAAAATGTAATTTTATTAATTTCAACATCTAAGCATTCTTATAATATGAATAATATGTAAATAAAAATTAAAAAAATTTAAAAACATTAAAAAAATTCATAACGTGATGGTGAGGTGTCACCATTGCAGAAAAAATGTCCGACGACACGTAATTGGAGATGGTGTAAGTGTCCGGCTGTTTACACTCCCTTCTGTAATGAACTATTCGGAGAGTTAGAAAATTTAAGTTGTGGCACTTTCATTCTTTTTAGCTTTAGTTGCTACAGTTTAATTCAATTTTGATACATTTTGTTCACTTCTGATTCCATTTTTATACTTCTTCAGTTTAAATAATCAATGTTAATTTTCACCAATTTGAGTCAGATCAGCCTTTTATTATCTTCAGATAACTTATTTAAGTGTTCACCCATGTTATGAAGAAAATTATCATCTTATTAATTAAAAAAAAAAGTACTTTTTTACATTTAAAAAACATCAATCTAGGTCGGTTCCGAGAGATACTTTGTTGTGCTTTGAGTTGTAACTTTTGAAATTTGCCAACGAACATTCCATTGATGATATTTGCAAGAAGGTTCCCCATGCCTTTTCTCTTCTTCAATGAACTGGCACAATCAGAACAATGGAGACATGCTGATAATATTTGATGCAAAGTATTTAAATATATATTATACAGACAATTATATGTTAATATAATATTATAATTTAAAAAATCATGTATTAATATAATATTACAATTTAGAATGTCGCTAATTAAAATTAACATGTTACTAGTACTAACACGTGGCGTTGCCACTAAATATTTTAATTTTGTATATAATATATTGTAAAGATAAATATAAATTAATTAAAAGTGATTTAGAAAGTATCAATAATATCAAATGTAAGAGTAACAATGTATCGAATAATATGAAAGACAAAATAAAACTTATAGATTATGTAACATCTTCTTATAAATCACATGGGTTGTAGTATATGTGGGTTTCCCTTCTTCACCTGAGATCGACACATTCAAGCCCTTTTTGCTTGTGACTCTAGAGAAATCAACATACAACATCGTGACTGAGTAATGATGTTGGGAGGTAAATGCCTACATGGGACAATGATTGTCCTTGTGATTTGTTTGTAGTCATAGCATAACAAACATAGATGGTAAATTACCTCATTTGAAACCTGATGGGGAATTTAGTAACTTCGGATGGAGTCAAATCATATGTGCTATAAGAACCTTTTTGGCCTGCATTCTTTCCAGATATCATCTTGGCCAAAATGACTTGTTTTCCAATTTCACTCACAATCAGATGTGTACCGTTACACAGTCCTAAAACTTGGTCTACATTCCTCAATAACATAATAGAACATCCAACTTTCAGGCGGCTCAAATGATTGAGAATACATGACGCCATAATGGTATTTAGGAATTAGGAATTCAGTCAATAAACATCCTCACGGTGCACAATCATCTTCATCTGGAAATATACTATCAAAACCGAGAAACTCGTGGACTTCACCAGGTAAAAAAGATATGACGTAGTCATTTATCTCTTGTACGATGTCATTAGTGGGAGCTAATATAACTATGTCTTGGAAGTATGCACCATCGTCAATATGATTAATGAATGATGGATATGTACTATTCACCACTGCAACTATGGGATTGGATGCATCACGGATTAGTATATCGCCGGGCAACTTAAACTCGACCTCACCATCATTTCCTCTCTAATATTACCTCCACTTGCATATTAGTACCCAGTGTTTAAACAATAACACCAGCATCCAAAATAAATATTTAAATCACATCCATACCCAAAAAGTCAAAGATTCTCTATTTTTATTTCATTTTAACATTAAATTTATTTTTTCTTTCAATTTTTTTAAAATCTTATGTTTTAATTTATTGTACAATTTATATTTCAGATCCCTAATTTATCTATCTTCTCCAAATTACCACACCATCACATACTCCAACTTCCACCACCACCAGCCCACCTTCCACCACCATAGTCCACCACCTCCAACCTCCATTCTTATTCATACCACCTTGAAAAATAATTCTTCCTCCCTCCTTTTATAAAAAAACTCTGTTCGAAAAAATAGAGCTCCGATCGGAGCTGTAAATATCTTCGATCTGGAGCTATTTACAGTTCCCGTCGAAGTTGTACAGATCGAGATCGGAGCTGTTCAACTTCGATTGTAAACAACTCCAATCGAAGCTGAACATATCCGATATGGAGTTGTATGTACAACTCTAGATTGGAGTTGTTCAGCTTCGATAGAAAACAACTCCAATCGATCTACAACTCCGATCTAGAGTTGTATTTACAACTACGATCGGAGTTGTTCAGCTATGGTAGGAAACAACTCCAACCGTAGTTGCTCCAATTGAAGCTGTATAATTTCGTGGCAACGCCACGGGTCAGTACTATTACATGCAAGTCTGACAAACACGACCCTTTCCAAACCTTTACTGAAAAGTTGCAAATTTGACCTTAACTTATACCAAATTATATTTTATACAAACTTAAGTTATATTTTGCACATAATAATTAATACTTAACAAAATAATAAATAAATTATTTTAAAAATAAAATTAATGAAAATTAAAGCTTTACCAAAGAAACTCCAGATCCGGTGGAACCTATCGGATCGATTACAATTTATGTGGAGCTATTACACATCCGGTGGGCATGTTACAGGTCTACCGAATCTGAAACAACTCCGGGTCCACCGATTTGAGCTCTACATCTCTAACCATAGGAGTTGCTAAGGTTGCCGGTGTAGCTAATCTTTTAATAATAATAAACTTTTCAATTATTTCTTATTTGGTCCAAAATTATTTATGATTTTTCAATTAAGTACATATTTTTTTCTCAGAAATTTTAATTCATATTATTAAATAATCAATTATGTATGCAACAACAAAATGTTGGGAGATTCAGAATTTGAGTTGAATTAGAAAGAAAGAGGGATACTTCGCAAATTGACAAAATAAGGGCATGTTTGATGTTGAGGTAAAAGCCCCAACCCTCGGGTATAACAAAAACTATCTAAGTCCACTAGCTTAGGATCCTTCAGCAAAGGTAGACTTCAATCTCGAAGCTCAATCACCTAGGATGTAACCCTGCACAAATGACTAGAGTGGGAGAGGGACGCTCTTCCGATCTGGGGGGGGTTAGAACCTTTAGAACCGGCTTGTCTAGGATCAAGCCGGATGGGAGACTTTACTCGAGAGTGATTATGAGTCGACTCTGTATGAAGGTCTAAAGCTTATAGTAAAATGTGAAGATCAAGTGAGCTTGTTGATTTACCTTGGGAAGTGTACCCTATTTATAGAGATTATTTTTCAATTAGGGGTAGACCTCTTAGATTGTGCCAAGTGTAGGGCTAAGATTAAGCCAACAAGACTTAATTAAGCCCATGGACCATATTATAGTCATAACCCATCTACCATTTGGGCCACAAGGTTAGATTAGTCATTCTGTAGGATTTTGAAGGACATCCTCGTCTCCTCGTCTGAGTGGATAATCGCGGGTAATGTTCCGGATCTAGACGCCCGAAACTGATTGCACCCTCCGCTACTGACGTGCTATGATATGCTACACTTGATTCTCTTTTGGTTCGAATGTAGACCCACATATGTTTGTGGTCCGGACCTGCCTCCTGTCGAATGTAGCACTTTGGTCCGAATGTCCTTATCACGGTACTCTTTGTATGTTACGGCATGTCTTTGACTTATGGTGGCCCTCAGTTCGGGCCATATTGTTCGGATCCTCCAAGCCTTGTCCTTGTAATACCGTGATGTCTTAGGATCAATTCGTGAGACATCCAAATAACGGATTGGACATATTCCACCATCAACATTTGACATCAATCATCTTATGAACAACAAAAAAATTATATGGACTTGTATGCCATTTTGAACTATAATTGGTACCCAGATGTAATTAGAATATTTAAGAAGGGTACTGGAAGAAATTCACCCTTGTTAGTATGAAGTTCTACTTTTCTAGGTATACTTGTGATTGTTTTTAGAGCATTTGTTTCAATCAAACTTTACAATTCTTTGACTATATCTGGGTCGGAATTCCTAACTGTAAGTTGATAAAGCAAGTACAAACGGATCGGACAATATCAAACTTGCTCATTTGAACTGAAAGTGCCTCGACCTAGAGTACCTTTTTTCTTTCTTTATGAGCATTTATTTTATTTTTTATTAATCATCTTAAACTCAATCATTAATTAGTAAAATATACACTAAATAATTTCGTTGAAACGACATATATGACTCGAATTCCCGACCTATTGGTTGAAGGGGAATCGTCTTATATCAACTGAGTTTTACTTCGTTGTCATCAACTTACACACATGTATATTATTTACTAAGTCGCAAGTTAATTTTGGCACATTTCGTCAATTGCAACAATAACTTAATCTAATTTATATGCCGATAGAGAAAGAAAATATGACTCGATGTTATTTTCCTTACGCCAACCATGCAATGTAAACTTAAACTTCTCATTTTCTCCGCAACCTCATTCATTTATGAATCATTAAATGATATTCCTCTCGTATTCAAGTCAAATATGTCCCAAATAGTGATATTTTGGAACTACTCTATTGAAACTAAACCAAATCACTATATTAGGTTATGAGTCCCAAGTAGTGATATGTTTTATTTCTTCCAATTTTGATAAGAACAAATCAATCACATGTGTAAGATTGATTTATTATATTAACTTACATAGAGTAATAGGGCTGAGCATCGGTCCAGGTCCGGACTGAACCGAGCCCGGACCAATTTTAAGGCATTTTCTAATCCCGATGACCGGACCTAAATTGGGTCGGTCCAGGCCCGAATTTTTACAAAAAAAATAAAAATCCGGAAAACAGTCCCCTGCCTCACTGTTTTCTCAACTGCTTGCTCACAATTTTTCCAAACATTTCCCAAGTCCAAAAAAAACCCAAAAAACAATAATAGAAACTTACATTGCAAGATGGGTGGGTGGTCGATCCGTCGATGGGTGGTGCCGTGGTGGACTGGCGGTCGATGGGTGGGTCAGGGTGGTTGACGGAGTCACGGAGGCAATGGGTGGTGCTGATGTGCCGTGGTCGATGGGAGGGCGTGGGTCAGGGCGGCGGCGGCTCACGGTGTCTACTGTCTACGAGATCGAGATGTAAATGGACTAGCCTAGTGACGACGACGACGATGAGTGAAGATTGCAGCGAGTGAAGACGACCAATGAAGATTGCGAGTGAAGACGGCGGCAAGATCACAGTGTCTAGTGTCTATTGTCTACGTCTCTACAAGGGCGAGTCCAGCGAGATGTAAATGGACTAGCGAGTAGCGACGACGCCGATGAGTGAAGATTGCGACGGCCGGCGACTGAAGTCGGCGGCGAGATCGGGAGTCGATCGGTGATTCGGTGCTATGAGCGGCTAGGTATATGATTGGCAGATTGGGGGTATTTCGGTTTTGTATAATTTCTCGGTCCTGATCGGTCCGACACACTATTTTCCAGTATTTGGTCCGGACCGGACCGAGGACCGAGAAATGTAAATTTTCAATACCGAGGACCGACCCGAGGCCCGATTTTTCGGTCCGGTTCCGCTCCTGTTCACCCTTTTAGAGTAATCAATACTCCATCCGTTTTGCATAACTTCATACGATGTCACTTTTAGCCATTACAACAGCAAGAAACTACTGGTGTGAGGAGCTGGATCATTTCAAATTCGACACGCTTGACGATCAATTATTTTAAAAACATGAATTGAAAACTTGCAAAAAAAGGAGAAAGATATTCAAATATTTATGAATGGAAAGGAAATAGAATTGTTGTTGCTGGAATGGAAGGACAGGTAGTACTTTACTCGATTGAGAAAAGACTGGAAATGTTGGTGCCGAGACAAAAAGAGAGGAGTTGGAGAAAGATTGTTAAATGGGAAAAACCGATAAAATTTTATTGTTGGTACACTACAACGGGACAATGTCACTTTGATACGGTAGAACGGCCTTGTCCAATTCCAATACACTACAACAATCACTCTTGAAATTTTTGTTCTCCGATTAATTTTCTGACTAAATTGATGATGTGGCACTCGAAGTTTCAATTTTTCCGCTAAAATATGTATGTTAACCGTATTTTCAATGATTTTGACAAAAAATAAGAAAAGAAAAATACATTAGGATGATATACCTATTTCATAAATCAAAGAGTTCGATGAACTCCGGTTAACTATCATGAGCCTATCCCTTCTATTCTATAGTTGAAGGTAGATTGCTATGTTGGAACTTTGAACAAAATCATTTTTTGATAGCTTAAGTTGTGATCGTGACTGTATTAGTACATTTAATTGTGAGCGTTCAATTTTAGTAACTTATGTTTCGTATTTGTCCAATTTTAGTACTTTGTTTGTCAAACTTAACGGAACTGTTAATTTTGATCGAATCCGTAAGAATTAGTCGATTTGACGTCAAGTCGTCGTGTGAACTACACATGGTCTTAACAAAATACTATTATTAAAATTTAAATAATATTTTTAATAATATTAAATTTTTATTAACATTCTTTAATTTTCTATTGATCATGAATTGATATTTTCATTAATATTAGTCAATTTTTCGTTGACTATTAATACTTTTGTATTAATATTTGTCGACTTTTCTTTGATTATGAATTAAGTTTTTATTAAAATATAATAATATTTTATTAATGTGAATAAATTCTTTATTATTATTAGTAAATTTTTCAATGATCTCGAATTTATTTTTTTATTAATATTATTTGATTTTTTATCATATAATAAAATTTGTAATTAAAATTTATTAATATTAGCTGAATTTTAAATAATTATGAATTAATTAATATTAATCACCATTTAATAATATTAATATTTTATATTAAAATTAATCAATTTTTTATTAATCATAAAATATCATTTAATTAAAATTTATTACTATATTATAAAATGGGCGTGTTGTTCACGCACCAAATTAACGGAAAATCTACTAATTCACAATTATTCTCATTAATCCAGTCAAAATTAACGATTTCGTTAAGTTTAATTAACGGAGTACCAAAATTGACAAATATAGAATATAAGATAATAAAACTGAACGCTTACAACTAAAAGTACTAAAGCGATAGCTGTCACAACTTAAGATAAAAAAAAAAGAAGAGATTTTCATCTATATTAATTCGAAGTTCTACATGCGCCTTAACGATTCAATTGAATCAAAGTCGGGTGGTTTGTACCTTTTAGCATATATCCTTGTTATTCTAAATGCATCTCGTATTAATATCAATCATTCAATCTAGCAAAATCACTCTATTTGATGGTATAGTTTTCTTGGGCCAAGTCCGAGTGTACTAAAATGAAAATTGAACTCGTGGTTCTTGATTACAAACTTGAGAATACTTCAGTTACAAAATCAAACACAACCTTTAATTTATTCTCTTCTTTCAAGGAACAACAAACCCGAATATAACTTCTGAATACTTGTAACTTTAGATACATAAATGACAACATAAACATTATAAACACATGAACACGAATACCGGAGACACTAATATAAATAGTACAAAATCAACAACAAAAGAACTTCTCATAAAACCCTAACAATCATTCAGTACCATCATACTTAGACATCTATGAGAAATAATTCTAGCAAGAGGTTGATCATGTCGGGCATAACATTCAAAATCTACCATATCATAAATCTATATGTATATACAAAAACCAAAGTCATATATACAAATGAAAAATAAATCAGAAAATAATCGAAATAAAATAATATATAACTTGTAACATTTCATTGAACACTATGAGTTGTCACGAAAGTCGACACATCTACGGATTGAATTGAGCATGAATCAATGAAATAACATTTGGAATGACAAATGTTTTGTTGTTACAAAATCGTTTAAAATTGTTAGGGCATATCCATTGAAAATAAAAATGGATAAAAAATGTTGGTAATAAAAGAGAGTAGGAAAAATGAGCATCATATACCACCTTTTCTAGATTTTTCTTTTTTCAAATTAGCCCCTTGTAGATGAATAATTATATCTAGATCAAAATATCTATCAATAATTACATATAGGTCCAATGGTCAAACAAAATTTACTTTAGCCAAAATACCCTTCACAAGTTTTAATGTAGTTTGCAAATTTAACCCTGACTTAAAACATATAATATATTTACTCCAGATTTAAAATTATATTTTATAAATTATAAAATTCGACAAACTAATAAATATAATAGTTAAAATGAAAAGGAAATTTGTCAAAAATTCAAAAGAGAAAAAGAAATTGAAAAGTGGAACAGCTCCACCGGAGATTTTTGCACAACTTTTGTCCCGTTGCTCCGATGTGGAGCTGGTCCACCAGAGTTATTTTAGCTCCGATTGGAGTTGCAATTTACAGCTCCAACCGAAGATGCTCCTGATGGAGCTGCGGATATAACTTCTCCATTGGAGTTATTACACCTCTGACCATCTCCGGTGGAACTTTATTTTTCTTCCCCCAATATTTTTTTTCAATTCCTGTCTAACTTTCAATTTGGTTCGAAAATTATTTCTGATCTTGTATAAGTCCAACAATACCTATGTTATGAAAATTATAATTATATTGTGAAAATGATAAGGTAATTCACAACAAAATGAAAAATAAAGTATTTATGTTGAATTAGAAAATGAATAATGAATAAATTTTTAAATTGACAAAATAAAATCGTGTTTGGCATCATTCCTTTAGTCAATGGTAAAATAAAAAAAATAGTTTTATATGTTATTGTTGAATTAACAGGGATCAAAGTGTAATAAAACATCTAAGAGGGGTACTAAATGAAGTTGACCCGAAAAGATATGAACTGCCCAAATTTGGTGCAGAAATTTATTGCAAAAAACATCATGAGATGAATTTGATAGGTGAGGGAAGCTCAAAATAAAGGATTTCCGACTGATCTAGGGTGGGGACAACGTTAATGGGGCTACGAAGCTTTTAGCCTTTTAGTATCTTTGGATCATATCCATCGTTGTTGATATAAATTCCTGTTCCGATTCAAATAAATTATACATGCATTTAAGCTACTCTATATTTAAATCGTACTAATATTATTTTTTTATATGGAAATGTTAAGTGTATCCTTTAAAATCAATGTAATTTTCTACTTTACATAATTAAGAGAGAGTACTGCAATTAGTGTTTACAATTATAATATTTCTTTGAGTTAAAAATGTAAATGGCTGGCTGCTTGCGAAATGGATGGAGAGTGATATGAAATGATTTCTTACCATGTTTATAATTATTTTAAATTATTTAAGTAGAAAAAATATAAACAACTGAAATAAATTATCTCATTCATTTTTTCGTAGTTAATTATAGCTATTAATTAACTATAAATAAAATAAAAAATTAAAAAAATTAATGAGTCTTAGAGGAGATTCATACTATATATTTAATAATCACATCTTAAAATAAAGCAATTGACGTGCAACATTTTACACATGAAAGAAAATGCACTGCATTGGCTGGACTTATAAGCTTTGCCATCTTTATTTTCTTTGTATTTATTTGGTAAAAAAATGAAATAAAATTACTATAAATTATCTCATCCAATTTTGACTTAAGACATATACAAAAAGATTTAAATATAAATTGGTATTTTAATTAAACGTACTCAATTAAAATTTTAAATTAAAAGTGTGAACATCGTTAAATTTATAATATGTAAGATGTAGTCGTGAGGGGGATCCGTTTGTAGAGGGCGATTTTATATTTTTATATTTGATCAAATATTAATAATTGAAAATAAAAACTAAAAGGAATAAATAGTAT
This sequence comes from Plantago elongata, assembly GCA_036897095.1. Taxonomy (NCBI): domain Eukaryota; kingdom Viridiplantae; phylum Streptophyta; class Magnoliopsida; order Lamiales; family Plantaginaceae; genus Plantago; species Plantago elongata. The sequence continues at coordinate 7,751 of JAYMSP010001835.1, read as the reverse complement.
AAAAGAGGAGGAGTAATAACCATACACACGCCTTTTGGTTTAAAATGAAAGAAGAAATGATACCCCATATATATTGTAGCCATATATAGACTTAGCATGTTTACATTTTTGTTGGTCAAATAAATTAAATATATAGAAGAAATTCTCATTTATTTGAGTGCAAAGTGCTATATAAACACTTTAGAATAAAAATTGCTCTTTAGAATATATATATATATAGATTTTTCGGTATAGACATGTCTGGCAGTCTAATAATGTATTCATGTTGTCATATTAATATACATGATAATGTATATTGTATATAATAAGGCTCATCAACTCAGTTGGTTAGAGCGTCATGTTAATGATATAAAGGTTATAAGTTTGAGACTGTTGTTGGCTAATTTTTGGATTTATGTTTTAATAACTGACTTGCTTTATTAGGATTTGGAGTGCGAAAATGCTCAGTCATGTTCATATCAAACTGCTTTTTAAAACAGCTGCAAATCTTCAAACAATCCAACCTATTTATGCATGTTGCATTTTTGTAAAGCAAGGTTTCCTTTTTTCTTTTTCTAAATTATATTAACAAAGAACAATTGGTCTGAGAATAAGTAAAATATATGTATCAGAAGTGCAGAACTACAGAATACTCTTATCTATTAGGTCCGATTACTTTAAACAATTTTGGTTCCAACGCCATTGGAGTCAAATTAGGTAATAGTTGCTCCAATAAAACTAATGGAATATGCGCGTGACTTATTCTACATGATTTTAAATTGCATGGTGACAAGGCTCCAATATGATATGATCCCCACTCCATCCCATTACTTTAATCTGTAATCATACAAGTAGTGGCCCACTGGTATAGACTTACATTACAAACTTTAGTATAAAATTAATTGAATCTGACAATTAACTGTTATATTAAAGCATAATATTTTAAGAGATAATTACAAATTAAAAAACCTTTACACTTCAATGATATATAAAAAATATACTATAAATGAATGATGAACTTTCTATAAATGAATAGTACATTTAAAAGAAAATATATTAAAATTGATAAAATCTATATTATATTTATAAAAAACTAACTCAAAACACATTTAGATGCCCGTTGAAACAAATTAAACAAGCATATGCTAATTGATACATCATCATCAAATTAATCAACCTTCTAGGTTTCACATTTTCCTTGTAAGTTTTACTAATTAGTATGATGCTTGTTTCGTTTTGCATTATTGTATTACATGATGTTTATAATTTAATGTTATATTATATATGCAGTTCTAATATGATGCTTGTTAAATAATGCTTGCAGTATACTAATATAATGTTTGTTTGTCATTTGATGTTTGAATTATTCGATAATTGTAATATAATATTGAATGATCCTTGCAGTATTAATATGATGATTGTTTCCTATTAATGATGCTTGTAACATAATGTTAAATGATGCTTGTAATTAAATTCAGAAGAAAGAAGTTTGTAGATGATAATAAATGTTAAAATTTTATAAAAGTAATTTGAAAATTGGAATAAAAAATGCTTGTAAAATTGTCATAAAATAATTTGGTTAAATAATGTTTAATTATTTTGATGATGATTGTATACTACTTTATTCATTATTCTAACAAAACCAAATCTAAACCGAATCTAATTAGTTATTTGTAGATTTGTTTTGATTATTAAATATACCATCTTTATTATTTAATTTGAGTATATATTTGAAATTGAATATATTAACACTAATTTGTAAGAAATTTTTTGAATAATATCGACATTTTATTTTTTTATGTAAAATAATAATATCTTCAATAATTATTAATTTTTTATTATTCTGTTGATAATTATACAAACATTATTTATCACTCTCTTTTGGTCACTCTATTTCTATGATCACGATTCTGTTTGTAGATGTCATTAAATATCCATGCATATTCAATTCCATTTTCCGCATTATAAAACTGAAGACACTTTGTAAGTATTCTACATTAATTTCTACGACACCATATTGAAAATCCGGTCAAAGCTTCACTACATATTGCAGCTGGTTTCGCTTTTAAAACTGTCTTGCTGCAAAACAATCAACAAAAGCAGCAGCAGCTAGAGCCAACTGATTCAACAAAAATCAAACTTGTATATAAAAATAAAAGGCATTCTTTCTATCTCATGGGCTTGGAAAACAGGTTTCTTACAAATCACAATAATTTTCAACTAATATTTGCACACTAGCTAGCTTACATCCTTCCATATGGTATCATTACCATCATTTTGGGCTATTTCAACTTGTTGTTTTCTTCTTTCTTCATTCTTTCTCTTCAGTTCTTCTGGAGAAAATCATCAGGTCTCCACTGTTGATGTCCATCAAGCTAAGAACCTCCTCCTCCAACATGGTCATCGGTATCTTGACGTCAGGTACTCCGAAACGTGTGCATTTTATTTTTCATTCGTCTGGTTTCATGAAAAAACGGATTAGGACTATCCAACACCTCCTTCTTGTATCTCGAACTCACCATTTTATGGTTGATTATTGGCTAACTAAATGGGAAATGTGGAAACAGGACCGAAGAAGAATTCAAGAAAGGTCACGTGGAGAATTCGCTGAATATTCCATACATGTTTAGTACTCCAGAAGGTGGTGATTAGTATTATACTTTTAAAAAAGTTCCATTAGTTCATACTATATTATCAAGAACAAAGATTGGCCCCTTTCTGTATCTTTGATAAAATGAAATGATAATATGATCGATAGTTAGTAAAATGATAGTTATCTTACTTGATAAATGATCTTGTTAACATGTATCAAGCATACTCATCACTATAGTTAAAACAACTCATTTTGGTCATATAAGTATATTATCAATATCTCACTGACTTGCTAATATTTTTTAGGCAGAGTGAAGAATCCTAAATTCATTGATCAAGTCTTGTCCGTTTGCACCAAAGAAGATAATATTGTTGTGGTAATATCCTAATCAAAGGACTTAATTATACATCTTCTTTAATTTGAAGGTTTAATTACTATGTTTAAGTAAAATCTTTTGCGATTTGGGAATTGCAGGGCTGCCAAAGTGGAGTGAGGTCCTTGTACGCAACCGCTGATCTCCTTGGTGCCGTAAGTCATTCTTTTCATTCTATCAACCGAACCGAACTAAAAATATACTCCTTCTGTCCCATCAAACTTTATATTTTAAGATTGACACGTAATTTTACGTAAAAAGTTAAAGTAATGATAAAAATGAAGAAGATGGAGGAAAATATACTTTTATATCAAAATGTGTAAGTTATATGTAAAGTTGGGATTGTTTATTATTTGTTAGTGGTGGGTAATTTTATTTTTTAGTAATGTATGAAGTTTGATGGGATAGCTAAAAATAATAAATATGTAAAATTTGTTGGGAGGAAAGGCAATATCTAAATTGCAGTGTAATTCTGTACCAAACGACCTCCGACCGGGATAAGAGATATGGCAGCAGTCTAGAAGATACCTTCATTTGTATTTTTGTTACATCATTTTGCCAAAAACAATCGTGGTTTGTATGGACCTTTGTTGGAAATAAATAAAACTACCATGCCTCATCATTTCCTTTGCCTTTTAGCATAGTGACAAAAGATTGGCATATATCATCACTTATCCTCCATGCCTTGTGAGTTGTACCCTTGTGTGTGGAGAGGTGTCCATCGGAGAGGCCTTTGCAATGATGGTGTGCTCGTTTGGTATGTCTGATGAATAAAAGTTGTTCTTTTAATTAGAAGGGATAGAGTATAGTTGTGTAAATGGTTAGGAACCAACTCAATCTGAAATTTAGAAAAACTTGAGTTGGAACCTGCTAAAGATAATTTACGGATTTTGTAACTCAACCCGAAATATTTTTATGAATCGGATACGAGTGCTAAACTCGTAACAATTAATTAGTCCATGTCAACACGTTACACCCATTAATGAATCAGATCCCTTTTATTTTTCTCCAAAGTCAGCGATGGGTTGAGCCGCTGTCTGAGACGCTGAATCGCGATATGCCGATCTTCATCTCCTATTCTCTGTTGACACCATCTCCATTGCTGATCTGAATATCGATCTACTTATGCATCTCCGTTGTTGATCTGAACCTCGAATTCGATCTGCTGTCTTCTCCTTCTCCTGTTCTCCAGTCGATCTTCTTCTCTCTTAACTTGTGAGTGTTGTGGAGTGAGCTGTAGTGTATAGATGACAGAATAAATTTGCCGGGGGTAGAAGAAGAAGACAAAGACAAGAAACAATGTGTGTTTATGTGAATGGGAAATTATATCATTACCAATTTTTACAGAGGGGTAAAGGTAGGTAGAAGATATGTAGTAGAGAGAGAAAAAAGAAATGGTGGAGTAAATGAGAAACACACTGGACTGGAATGGAATGGACGACAAAGACGAACATGAATGTACAAACGTAATGCGCAAGAGACAGTAGTAAGTGCCTAATAATAATAATAAGTAAACCTACACTCACAAAATTCAGATTCGGATAAAACAATCGAAACCGGGTTGAGATTCGCTTTGGATCGGGTTCGGATCACATTTCAGGTTGTAGAGCGGGTCGTGTACAGGTCGGGTTTAGCCCGGGTAGTCTTCGAGTTGGGTCTATTATCGGGTCGGGATTTGAACGGGTTGAGTGGTCAACGGGTGCGGATACAGAACCCAACTAAAACCATACTTAAATATATTATCGGATTTACGCGGGTTCGGGTTGAATTGAGTTTGTTCCTATATTAAAGGTATGAGTAAGTTGTGGAGTACAATAGAGGTATGAGTATCGACATCATAAAGCAGTTAGCAATTTTTGTAGGAATCCTAAAACACATTTAGATGTTAAATTTAGGATAAAAGCATTGCATATGGTGGAAAATCTGAGGAATCCTATAACCAACTTGGCCCACATCAAAATTCCCGCGGTGAAACCAAATGCCTATTAATGGGCAATTTTTGAATGGTTTTAAATAATGTCATCAATGACATTGCATTATTGGGCCACCACAATACACTCATACAACTTTTATTTTAAATGAAAAAATTAAATATTGAATACATTATAGGAGCCCTAAGGTTATGACTATATAACTAAGTATTTTAGGGACTGATTAGGATAGAATTTGAGTGGCATTTTTCAATTGAAATTGAACTTTTTTGTACAAAATATTCAATTTGAGTGGGAAAATGACCACTCAAACAGTATGGCAAATAGGGCATTATTTATTGGATAAAACATCTATAGAGATAGATTATAGGGGGAAATTTTGTAACTCCTACAAAAGTGCTCTTAGAGTGCAAACGGGTATCTAAGTATGATAGAGTATATGTAAATATTAGTTTAGAATATTTAGTATAATTCTAGACTAGTTAGAATTAGATTAGTATAATCTTAGACTAGTTAGAATTGAGTTAGAATTCATATTCTCATTAGAATAGTATAGTTTGTATTGTATATATACCCTTTGGTATTTATTAATACAATCACGAAAGACATTCTCATGGTATCACATTAGTTCGATCCTCTCTACTGCCAAAACTCCTGAATATCCTCGCAGATTGAATTCGTTCTCCAGTTGACAAGCCTGTTCATCCTTGCTCCTGTCAACATCTCTCCATAATCGATTCAGACCACTGTCTGTCGATCATCCTTCCCTAATCGATCAGACCAGCATCTGTTGATCATCTTTCTCCCATGGATTGTCTCTCAAAAGAACGATCCCCCTGTTTCTCTCTCGAATTCGTATGTTGTTTTATGTCCTTCACCATGTCTACCGACGCTCCCTCTTCAATCGTGGTCAAACATGTTTTCCCTCCGGCCCTCACGGCCACAAATCTCAAGCCTTACGTCTCCGTAGTCCTTGAATAGAAAACTCCCAATACGCAACTTGAACTGAATTGTTTCAAATTCATGCTCGAGCTAATCGTGTGTTTCACCACATTATCGCGTCCCCTGCCAATAAAGCGAAGCCAGCTCCCAAGACTGATGAAGAAATCGAAATTTGGTCTACCATTGGTGCTACAATCCTCCAATGGATTTACACCACGATTTCGAATGATCTCCTTAACACCATTATCGAACCCGGTGCTACCGCTATGGAAGCTTGGACGGGAGATTTTTCAGGACCACCAAACCTCTCGACCTGTTATTCTCAAATAAGAGTTTACATCTACATGGCTGGAAGATTTTCCCAATGTCTCCACCTATTATCAATGTCTCAAGAGCTTAGCTGATCAGCTAAAAAATGTTGGATCTCCTATTCCAAACAGCCGACTAGTTCTTCAGCTTGTTTCTGGTTTAACCGAAGCATACAAAGGCGTGGGTACTCAGATTCGCCATGTCAAGGTATTACCATCTTTTTCTGAAGTGCGTTCCTCTCTTTGCCTTGAGGAACGGGAACTTACTACTACTATGTCTACCGGTACTAAGTCTGCTATGATTACCGTTGTTCGCTATGACCACTCCGACAACACCAGACAACCACGTAACAGGAATAATGGCAAAGGCACCGGACAAGGAAAGAAAGGTAAGAACAATGGTCAATGTAAGACTAATGTTAAAGGTAATACTGGGGATCTGCGAACTCCGCGAATGTACCTTGGCAAGCTACACAACCGGAAAGCTGGCAATGGATGCCGCAATTTCAGCCCCCCGTGACCGTTTCCCTCACAGCCGCCCAGCTCGACGTTTCGCTCGCCGCCACCACCGGCTCCACAAGCCTATGCTACTTCTAGCACACCTTATGGAGCTTACGTACCAACGAATCTCAATGCATCTATGCACACGATGAGCTTGAACCCGCCTGCACCAACATGGTATATGGATTCTGGAGCGTCATCGCACATGACCTCCTCGAACGGTACTCTCGTTGTATTCTAATTCGAGCATTCATAATAATATTGTTGTAGGTAATGGCCAATTTATCCCGGTTAATGGGTGTGGGAATACTTCTTTGCCTTCCGAGTCTCGTCCCCTTCATCTTATGCGTGCTTTGCAAACTCCTAAAATCAGAATCTAATCTCAGTTCACAAATTTACTTCTGATAATTTTGTGTCTGTTGAATTTGATCCTTATCAAGTTTTTGTGAAGGATTTTCAAGCGGGGATGGCAATAATGAGATGTGATAGTTAAGGGGATCTCTACCCATTCATCAACATCACCCTTCCCACCCACCAACCTTCGTCTTTTAATGTTGTGTCATCGCCAACTTGGCACGAGCGTCTAGGTCATCCCGGGCATGCTATTTTGGAGTCTCTTTGGTTAGATAAACATGTTGTTTGCAATAAACCTAAGCCTACTAGTATTTGTTGTTCTTGCATTGTCGGTAAGCAGATTAAGTTACCGTTTGAATCATCTTTATCTAAAATTTTCTTGCCTTTTGACATTATTCACATTGATTTATGGACATCACCTATTTTAGGTTCAATTGGCCACCGCTATAATGTGCTTTTTCTTGATGAATTCTCAAACTTATTGTGGACTTTTCCTCTTGCCAAGAAATCTAATGTGTATGACGAATTCTTGATCTTTCGCACTTATATTCTTACCCAATTTGAACGACAAATAAAAAACATTCAATGTGACAATGGGGGGAGTATGACAATAACCGTTTTGGGATGTTTTGTGAGTCTAATGGATTATCTTTTCGCTTTTCCTATCCTCATACCTCTTCTCAGAATGGTAAAGCTGAAAGAAAGATTCGCTCCATAAATAACATGATTCAAACATTGCTTGCTCATGCATGGTTGCCCTTTCTTTTTGG
>JAYMSP010001834.1:0-28438 GCA_036897095.1 Plantago elongata | reverse complement strand
GGCCCCGGTCTGGTCCGGACGTCAAGGAATATGCCGAACTTCCAAATACATCGATATATCAAAATAATAGTTATTACTGACCCCAAATATAAATTATAATTCAATAGTAATTACACACATCTAACGAGTAGCAGCGGAGTAACAGTGCCTACAGTAGTCTGCCTTCCTATCTACCCTGACCTCTCTTCGTGCACTTGACCTGGAAAAAGCATTATTAGAACAGGAGAGTATCAGTCATAAAGACCCAGTGAGGATAATCAAGCATGCATGAACATGAGTATGAACACAATCAGTATAGCAACAACCGCTGATCAGGCACTTTTAAAATGGGGAAAACCGTAAACACGCACTCACGATCTTAGCACATGAAAGGTGCCAGATTTACAGTACTAAACAGTAACTATCTTGGGCTAGACCAAACTGATTAGGTATTGGTCAAATAACAGGGGGAGTAGCGATCTCTAGGGAGTTGCATAAATGATGGGCAGCGACCCATCGCAACACATAAATAGGATCATTTGAATAGTCCAACACGCACGCAAGAGCCCGAAAAGATAGCGCTGCAGGTTGCATAACCCAGCATCAATAACAGTTTGTCGAACGAGTCGACCAGGACGGTTTCCCAAATCTTCAGAAAAACAATGTGTGTGGTTGCTTTCAAAATAATTTCTTTCGTGCAACGCAGTTCATGTGGATCAACAAGACACAATCAGGATGCAATATCAATAGATAACTGAAATAGCAGAATATCAGGTCAGATTCAAGCTACAATCAGAACAGATTCAATACTAATCCTACGGTTAGTAATCGCAATTAGTAATCGGATTAGCCAGGAGGTCGTCGCATAGTCGAAGTAGTCTTAGACAGATAGATAAGTAAGCAGTAATAGTTACTGAAATTTAAGCTGATGAAAGGTAACATTTTAGTTTTCCCAGTGCCTGATGCCGAAAGCCAATCATCACTCACCTTGGATATCTCGCAAATTATGCAACTTCGTAACTCCTGATAACTAGACAATACTTACTTAACGTCGATGCTAAAAATAATTAAAGGACTCCCATAAAATTTTCCCCAAAACAATTATAACTAAGTGACAACAATTATGACACGAAGATGCTGACACACTTATTTTCATATAAGCATATGAGGCTAACCAACTATACTCAAGGTCGACACAGTATTTAGTTTCATGCTCAGGTTGGAATTAATTCAGAACCTAAAGCTACTCTGTGCACGTGCAGATTCATACAAGGACCTGAATTTAAGTGAAGTGCATTACTCCTAGTCTTCTATTCAATAAAAATGTAAATAGCACACATAATATAAAATTGCACAAACATAACTTCTTTACTTGAATATCTAATACACGCAAATAAGCCAATAAAGCCAATAACTAACTCACTACAATAAGCAGTAAGTTTCTTCCTCCTACAAACCTTTCCTTCTCTTATATACAAAATCAGTTTGTTAACATGCAAAATCATAGTTCCAACTATTTTCGTGATAAGCAGCATTACCAAATCAGTTTATCAACGACTCCATACAACATACCACGAGCATCAACAACATAACATGGCAGGATACAATAAACCGATTACTATTTCCTAAAATGATTCCAAATATCAATTCTACAATAAATTCCTGAGCTACTGCTGCACTCTTTCCAAGTTCATACCAAACAAATCAGGAAGATAAAGAAACTGAAAATTTCCGATTAGCCTCAAATATCATGCTGCTCAACTTCAGTACTTCATACGCAATCACGAAAAAGTAGATACACAACAATCGGCACAACACAAGCAGAAGTTACATGAATCGGAAACAAATATAATTCTACTGCAATCTCACACCAAACAGACTTGAGAGAAATGCAAAAGGAAAATCGAACCAAATCGAAACACGAATACAAGTACCCATCCCAAAAATTAACTATAACTCATAAGCGAGGGCTACTAACCGGAAACCGATTGCAATTGGCGACACAAGTCCGGCGAGAAGGCGGTTTAAGGCGGTTTAAGGCGCGGTGAAGAGGGGCTACGGGAATGAAATTGAGGCGAGAGAGAAGAGATTGAGCTAGCGGGCAAAGGCTACAGCTCGATCTTTTTTGTTGGGTAGTGCGGCTGAGAAGAGCGGCCGAGCCGACTATTTATAGGCGGAGGGTCGAGTGTCTTGCCCGTCGTGGCTCGCGTCTCCGTCCAACAGGTGGCTGTCATGCGGCCGTTGTCCTTCTCCATCCGCCACGCAGCAGTTTTCCTTCCGCCACGCGTCCTGCATGCGGTAAAGAGGTGGAACGGCGGTGATGGGTTGTGGGCGGAAGAAAAGACGAAGGACGGGGAAGGAAGAGATTTGGGGAAAAGAAGAAGATAAGTGGAGGGTATACGGGTATTTTACCATGATATAAACCTGACTTCTTCTGGACTCCAAACGGCTCGTAAATAAATTCCGAAAAAATGTGAAATCGATTCCCGGGCGACATTTAAGACGAACTAAAGCCGTATAAAAATGAAAATAAATATTTTTATTTTATTATTTTTATTATTATTTTATTATCCGTTAGAAATTATCTAGCGATTTCGCTCCGCGTTTCAATTTCTAAATTCGACCCAATATTAACGGTCAACATTTTTGCCCGTGTTAACTCCAGGGTCGGTCTCCTGTTCGAATTAATAATATTAATATTAAATTAATTTCCGATACGTACCAAATTCGCGGTTCTTACAATAGTATTATGGCTTATGGAAGAGTTTTACTGTTGTACATGGCTGTGTATCTTTTAAATGCATTCAGATTTCAGACACTAGTATTATGGTTTATGGTCTACAGAAGTATTTTATTGTAGTACATGGCTGTGTATCTTTAATGGATTCAGACAATAGTATTGTGGTTTACAGAATTCTGTGCTCAGAGATTTAGGAGTACGGAGAATAACACAATGACAGTTGAAAGGTTCAACAGTGAAATTATATGGAGTTTATTGTTGTGTGTAAAAGAATACAGTTGCATAATAGTATTACACAAAGCAATCTCTTGCACAGTACTAATCTGTTAAATGTTAAGCAAATAGCTGGATAACATCAGTGAGAACTTGCTATAATATACTACAGATTACAGAATGGCAGTGATGTGATGGTGTCTGCTATATGAAATTATACAAAAGTTACCGTAGCAATATAAACTGATAAATAAAAGGAATTAATAACTTGACTAGTTCAGTTAAGTGACTCAAACCTCTAAAGGAAACTAAACCAACTCTTTTTACAAAGGTGATTGTGATTTGTTAACTTGTTAAACTAAAGCCTTAAATTCAACATGTAATCATCTATATAAAGATCATGATCATCATTCATATTATCACCTGTCTTTCCAATATCAACCTACCAGTGGCAATGTGCCATCCTGATTTACTGTTAGTTTGCATATTATTCTTAAACAAAAGCCTGTTCTGCTTCTTAAGTGAATGTAAAATATATTCAATGTCATCAATTTTGCAACTGCATCTGTTAGAAAGTGCTTGCATTTGACCAACTTGGTCATATTCTAATTTTTTTAGAAGATGTGATCTTTCAAAATATAGATATAGAAGATCACAATGCACTAAATCATCAATACTATCTCTTGACAAAGACAGGTAGTTGTTCAAATGTAGCTAAATTATTATGTCTGCAAGACTGCAACTGTTTCAAAAGTTGGAATATACTTTGGACTACTGGACTGACCAGTTTTATGCTAATGAACATTCAGGTGCTGCATAAGGCAATGAAGGGCATGGGAACTGATGATACAACCCTTATACGAGTAATAGTGACGAGCGGAGATAGATATGCAGTATCCAGAAATGCTCTGCAGTTCATAGATGTGAATTTTTTAGAATGTTGTTCCGCTTGCGCACATTCAGTCTAGACGCACCCTAAGTTGTATGTATAACAGCTCCTTGGATGCTGCTGCTAGATAATGTGTAGTAGAAATTTGTTCTGAATCATCTTCTGTTTCTCTTTGTTTGTGTAAACCTTGAAGTACTTCATGTACATGTTTTTGCATTTTGTTTTGTCATTTAGTGTGGGCTGTGCTTTTAAACCAGAACAGGAATTTTAGTCTGTGCTACAATAATACAACTTGCTTAGATAGGGCTTCATGATGATGCAACATGCAGAACCACCGATTGAAATTGAACTATGAGAAGAGGTTGGAATTCTAGTCACAATCAACCACGCAAATTGAAAAATTGGTCAAGGCCCTATATAAATTGAAAACAAAAAGTTCAACTCGCATGAGCTATTCCCATAACACTAGACTTACCTAACCTATTAAAGTATTTTTCCGAATCTACACTTCAAAGTTATCAAGTTATAACCTACAGCACTACAACCTTGGCAAAAAGATGCACCATCCTTTGTGCCTTAAACTCCCTCAGACCCTCACCTTACTATTCGACAAATAGAGAATAACATGAAATGGTTAATGAACATTACACAGATGATTTACTAGATAAACGGATATAAAAGATCTTCAAACTCTTCGCAAGATTTGATGGAAAGGAATTCCTCAAAACCTACATATGATATCACCTATGGATATATACTTAGAATCCCATCTTACTTTGACTCAGGATTACACACTGAAGGGGAAGAGAGATTACAAAACGGCGGTCAGAGGAAAAGAGCTGACTTTGGCGCCCTACTTTAGAACATCTTGAAGAGCAGACCACCATGGGTCGCGAAGAAGGGGGCAAACACAAGCGATTCTACAGCCATTAGCTTGATGAGAATGTTCAGAGATGGTCCTGAAGTGTCCTTCAGGGGGTCTCCGACAGTGTCTCCAATGACGGCTGCCTTGTGTGCATCAGATCCTTTAGGACCCAGACTTCGTGCGTGCTCTGAAGCACCGGCCTAATGCACCACATTTAAAGATTATGTATGTTCTCAAGAAATGTTTTTCTTTCAGACAAGGGAATAAATAACTTGTACCTCAATATACTTCTTGGCATTATCCCAAGCACCACCTGTGTTGGAGGCAGATATTGCGATCTGCAAGACAAAAGTATGGGAATCACTTGTCAATTTACCATAAAAAATGACCTTTGCATAGTTGCACGAAGATTGCTTCAACACAGGGTCATCATGTATAGGCCAGGTGACATTATGAGGGTATGAGCAACTGGGAATGTTACAATTACATATTGAATTATGGATTCTTCAAGTTAGCAGCTAATTAATTTTCAACCTTAGTGCAAATGTGGGTGGGCATATAACTAACTCTTCAAACTTAAAAAGAAATAAGGGAAAGGTAACTCCACCATATAAATGCAAGATATAGCAATTCTGAATAACCTCTGTGGTCCACAAGTTAAGCAAAGTGACCTTAGTTGAACATCTAACTAGGTTTCAACCATCGACAAAAATTACCTGAACGCCAGAGACAAGAGCTCCAGCAAGCACACCAGAGAGTGTCTCCACACCAAATAAAATGCCGACGATGAGGGGGGTAAGCATGACAAGAGCACCTGGAGGAATCATCTCCTTGATAGATGCATCAGTGGAGATCTTGACGCAGGTTGCATAGTCAGGCTTAGTAGTGCCCTCCATGAGTCCAGGAATGGTGTTAAATTGACGGCGAACTTCTTCCACCATTTTCAGAGCTGCACTACCCACACTCTTCATTGTCATGGCTGAGAACCAGTATGGCAGCATGGCACCAACAATCAAACCAATAAAAACTTTTGGGGTCAAAACATCTACAGTTACGATGGATGCCCGGCTTACAAATGCACCAAAGAGGGCAAGGGACACGAGAGCAGCAGACCCAATGGCAAATCCCTGATGAACGGGGGCAAGAACAATTTTTTGTTACAAGTACATATCAAAACTGCAGAGGCTGCACTGAGATGTGAGAACATAGTAATTTCGAGAGCATTTGCCATAGTTTACGCATGTTTTTCTAAAACAAATAAATTAAGCACAAGAAGATCAAAGAGGAATCTGTAAACTGGTTGAATATATGTGTTGCTTAAGTAGAAGCTAAAAAGGTGTACAAGTTTATATAGTAAATGTAATAATCAGGTTCTATACATATGAATCCAAACCCAGATTTTCAAATTCGGCCTAGGCATCTAATCAAGTTTAGAGAAAGCCGAATAGACATATATACATTGTTTAGTACTCTTGTTTTTTAGAACTCCATCAATTAATGTTAATTGCAAGCACTCATTAGTTAGGTCGTTTGTGGCTATTACGAACCCCCATATTACTTGCACGGGCAGAGTTCAGAATCAAAAACTTGAAATACAAGAATCTATTACCTTTCCAATAGCTGCAGTGGTGTTTCCAGCGGCATCAAGGGCATCAGTCCTCTCTCTGATAGTATGGCTCATTCCTGCCATCTCAGCAATACCCCCAGCATTGTCACTGATGGGACCATATGCATCAATGGCTAAACCAGTGGCTATGGTGCTTAGCATTCCAAGGGCAGCTACTGCTATGCCATACATTGCAGCAAAGCTAAAACTAACAAAGATGCTTGCAGCAATCGCAAAAATGGGAATAATAACTGATTTGTATCCCAAAGCAAGTCCGAAAATGACGTTAGTTGCAGCTCCAGTACGGCATGAATCGGCAACATCTTGCACAGGACTAAATAGCAACAAAAAAGATGGTTACACTCAAATACAGTCAAAAGTCGCTTTACCTGGATAATTTAGTTGTATTCTTAATACCTGTAAGCGTTGCTTGTATAGTATTCGGTGACAAATCCAATGATTAAGCCAGCCCATAATCCAACAGCAACGCAAAGGAATAGTTGCCTGCAAGATCAAGACATGTGTTGCTAAAAAATTCCAGAGGAATGACAAAATGAAACAGATATGCAATGTGTTTATGCAAGAGAATCTGATGTCACAGACACAGAAAGAAACGATCATGAAAAAGAAATTCAAAACGTACTCATCAAAAGGGTAGAAGATAACGAGTGTGGACGGAAGAGAATAAACTTCGTACACAGATTGGATGAGACAGCATAAAACATTTCACAATGATTACTTATGATGATACCAAAGCCATAACAAAGAATATTAAAAAGGTGAATCCACAATAAAATGTTATGGACAGATCTAACTCACCAGCTCTGTACGTCTTTTTGAACTCCAAAATTGAAGATTGTGAAGGAGGTTGGAAGAGCAACCCAGCTAACAATAGCTACTGCTACTGTCATAAAAACTGTGGAGATAATAAGTTGATTTTTCAAAGCTGGTTCGATTTCTTTTACTTCCTTTATCTCAAAGAAATCAGTTGCGAACAAGGTGGTGAGCAAACATACAAGGATCCCCACGGAACTGACTAAAAGAGGAAACATCATGGCAGTCAGATCATGATTGATGCCAAATGATGAAATGGAGGCAACAACAAGAGCTGCACAGGACGCTTCTGCATACGAGCCAAAAAGGTCAGATCCCATACCAGCAATATCTCCTACATTGTCACCAACATTATCTGCAATGACCTGTCACATTACCAAGAATAAACAGGCAATTCTATGAGGTTCCTACAATAGCTGGAGCTAGTATGAAATTGCAGGATCCATGAATAGAAACAGTATAAACTGACTTATTAAAGAAGGACTTGGGTGTTTACAAAATTTACCATAATTAGAGAAAAACGCAAACATAATTTGTGTAGATGTTTAATTTTCAGAGAAGATAAATTAACCAACTTCTGCTTTCAGCTTTAATTGTAGAGAAAACTGGAAAGCTAATTTTGCAAAAACACCAAATCTTTCTATTGCAGGGCTAAACCCAGCATGCAGTCATCAGTTGCAAGCATCCTTATGACAGACTTTAAGCATCGTGATCATTAATTTGAATTTCATAAATTCATGAGTTTTTTAAATCTTACATCTAATAAATTTTTGAAAGCCTGATATAATTATTAGAATGCTCTGGAGAATAGTGGAGAACAGAACCGCCGTAAAATTTTGTTAGCATTTCTTAATAATGAGTGAAATTTGGAAATGTTTCAGAGCATACCGCAGGGTTTCTGGGGTCATCCTCTGGGATGTTCCTCTCAACCTTGCCAACAAGATCAGCTCCTACATCAGCAGCTTTCGTGTAGATACCTCCACCAACTCTACCAAAAAGAGCCATGGAAGATCCACCAAGCCCATAACCAGTAATTGCCTCAAACAGACCTTCCCAATCATCACCATAGTATAGCTTGAACAGATTAATAGTGATGTAAAGAACTAGAAGGCCGTTTGCAGCAAGAAGAAAACCCATTACTGCTCCAGATCTAAATGCAACAATAAATGCCTTTCCAACACCCTTCCTAGCCTCTAAGGTGGTTCGTGCATTGGCATAGGTGGCAATCTTCATTCCAAGGAAGCCGGAAACAACAGATGTGACAGCGCCAAGAATGAAAGATACAGTACTAAAGATGGCTGTGGCAAGAGCAGGCTTGCACAGTTTACTGCTATCATAAGTACAATGCTGGTCTTTTGTGCTAAATCCCTCCACCGAGCCAAGGAAAAGGAATATCAGTGCAGCAAAAGCCACCATAAAGATACCAACATACTGGTACTCAGTGAAGAGAAATGATGTCGCACCTGTAAATTAACAATTAGCATGTGAAGAGAATAACATTGAAAATGACATCGAAACCCAGGAGAGCTTTTGTTGGTTTCATATCTTGTCACTTTAGTCTTAGAAAATGATAACACATTGCATTTCCAAGAACTGTAGTTTGAAGAGGAACCTAGAATAAGTAGCTCTATCAGCTCAACGACATTGGACAAAACTTTAAAAGATAGTTCGTTTAAGTTGACATACCGCATACCTCCTATCGTGTAACTGTTTTCCATAAGGAAATTCAAGTAAGATGGAAATGTTCTGATTAGTTGGAATCATCTTAATCCGACAGAATCATATGTTTCAATTCAATGTCCCTAGACATGAATGGCAAGACTAGATAGGTTCAGGACTAAATATACTTATAGATACAAGCTTAAATTTTTTCTAAATGATAGCTTCAGGTTATCATTCGTATTAACCAGATTTAGTTAAGAAATGGATTCACTTATAATACTCCGTCCATCTTATTACAAGCTTTACACTTGTCCAGATTTAGCATTTTTCACGAGCATTACATTTCCTTCTTTGGAGACCCACTACTCTCTCGTATTTTATCAGTTCTTTATTCATCCCTTCTCCAACTGCATCATTATAATCCATCCATGGACAGTTTTTTATTCATTCGCCTTAATGTGTGTAAAAGGTAAGTGTAAGAGCGTGCAAAGAAACTGAGAGAGTAATAATTAAGCAAGTTAATGGTTAACTTAGTTACAAATCCAATATAAAATAAGCATAAATAGACACAAAGGAAAGATTATTAAGTAAACAAGATACTGCCATTAGTAATCAAAGCCAGCAGTTAAGTAACTAAGATGACACCTAATCAAAAATATATTAAGTTAGATAGTATCCCACTTAGATTTAACTAACATAAATTATAACCAAGGAACCAAATAGTAGAGTCCACGTCTCAAACACGTGTCGACCCTAGCTGCATCATAATAACCCCGTGGCAACAACTCTGAAAAAAATTACTCAATAATTTTTTTTCCTTTTGAAGAAAAGGTAGATCATTATGAAATCACCGCATCACAAGCCTTGACAAAAGTGAAACCAAGAGCTTTTTTAAACAACCAAACATCACATTCACTGATTCACATACACCTACCATAGAGAATGAAAAAACAGCCTTGGTTTGATTTTGGTTCTTAATTACCCACAGAAGAAGAAGAAGAAGAACAACAACAACATGGTAAATTTAATATTAGAAATTAAACACGGAAAAGTAAACATTCAAATTTCTCCACTGCACCACTCTGAATGAGAAGTCCATAGAATCACAAACTCACAGTCCTTTCCATTATCCAATGAACATGCATACTTCTCCCTCCTCCCAGGTCCCACTCCCTCATCCGTTGTCTCACGCCAGTTGTTCAGTTTTAACTTTTTCACAGTCAGCGAAATTAAGCTTTAATGAAAATTACTGATACACTTTAAGCTTAATTCGTAGTCAAAATTCAATAAAAAAAGTTAAAAGTGGACAACTGACGTCGGGAGAGAGTACGTCTGATCATGAAAGTATAGATAACCGAACCGTGTACAATTCAGAAATGAAAAATTGCAGGCACCACTGTAATTTAACATAAACAGAAGAAGTAGAGATAAACACAAAGAACAAATACATGCATTAAAAATTAAGGACTCCAATTTGAATTTTGAAAATAGTACCTTCGGAAATGGCGGATTGGATTTCGGCACACTTGCCAACAACAGAGGTGTCACTGAGGCCGTCTTCCTCCTCGATGAGGGGCTCAACGAAGCCATTTTTGGCGTCGGCTTTATCGGCAGAGAGCTTCACCTTGGAAACGAGGATCCACTGTACTAGTGCGAAAATGATCCCTATTATGGCACACACAGGGATGATTATTTCGGTACAGAGATCTGGTAGCAGAGTATAATTGTCCATTTTTAACTTTTTATGATCGATTGTTGTTGTTTACGGCTATTGTAGAGAACTGGAATGAAATTAAATAAAATTCAAGAATTGGAGAAGAAGAAGAAGAGAAGGAAGTTGATAATGTGAGGAAGTGAGAAAAAGTAGGGAGTTATTCTAATTCATGAATTTAGTCTTGACAAGTAGTTAGTTATTATGTCGAATGGAGTTCAAAACTAACGATGCTAGTAGTGTTTGTTGCGTGTGGTTTGGAGGGATTTTTGGTTAGGTGGATGAATGGCTCCTACTGCTAATTTTTGAGTCCGCCACCTAAAAATCCAAGTATTTGAGAGTCTTACATAATAAATAAATATATATAATTTATATATATATAAAAATATACAATATAAAAAGAATTTACAGGTTAACCCGCTTAACTCGGATCGACCCAATTTTCTCTTAAAATACATAGCCCGATTTTATGTGTCCATTCCATCATATCAATATTTTGATACAAATTACTTATATTTGATGTATATTGTTTATATTTAGTGTAAAATTGTTGATGACAAGTTATTTATTGTAGAAAACATAATATTTATAAAATTAATTTCATTCATCAATCAATACATGTATTACACAAGAAACAAAACAAAAAATTTAGAATCATCCAAACTATAGAAAAACATTCTTAAATTGTTTGTTAACAATTTCATCCACGCCTCCATCTTTATCATCAATCATTCCACCATCATTTTTACGAAAACCTACTATATGCAACAAAAAATCAACCAACATCAACAATTTATATATAGACATAAACAATTTACATAAAAATCTAAAGAACACTTTTTTCTCAAAAGATGAAATAAAATACCTATATTCAAGCATAATCAATTTACCCTAAACAATAAACAATTACAATATAAACATATCATATTCATACATAATCGAAGTAAACAATGAAGCATAATAACATAAGTAAAAATGAATCATAAACATAAACATCACCAATTTACCCTTAACAATCAACAATTACAGTATAAACGTATGTTATTTATACATAAGAATTGGAGCATAAATATATGCATCACCAATTTACTCTTAACAATCAACAATTATAGTATAAAAATAGACCATTCATACATAATAATCGAAGCAAAATAAAACATAATAACCAAAGCAAAAATGAAGCATAAACATAGGCATCACCAATTTACACTTAACAATCAACGATTACAACCAATACAATATAAACAAAGCATATCATGAACAACAACAGTCACTTCATCAACATTATTAATAGAGTTCAAACATGCAAACATCAACAATTACCAGTCAAGCATACGCAATCAAAGTTTAGATATCAACAATTTCATACGAAATATACTATTACGAGAAATTACTAGCTAGAAATCACAAAATCAAACGAAAAATAAACAAAACTAATTGCACAACTATTTACAAATAAACATGCACAATTCATGCATAAACAAAGATAATTTAAAACGAATGTGACATAAATCATAATCATAAAGTAATTAAATCACAACATCATCTATTTATACCAAACATGCATAATTATGTGAAAACCTAAACAAAATAAAAGGCTACAATGAAGATCTATCAACAAATGCATAAAAATCAATGAAAAAACTAACTGAAACTACACAAACATCGACAATTACTGGACAAACATTAACAATTAAAGTACAAATATCAACAATTTCACACGAACTATACAGTTACGAGAAATTACTAAAAACCACCAAAAGCAAACAAGAAACGAAAAAAATAGAAGAATCGAGAGAATAAACCTGAAAATGGAGGAAACAACAAGGTAATGACTCGTGTGTGTGAAGTAGTCGGAGATTCACCAGAGAATACGATCGAAAAAGCTTCGAATTCAGGCCAACATTTTCAAAAGTTGACCAAATAAAAAAACGAAATCGATAGAAAGGTAGATCGGGTCATCGGCTACTCAAATATGCAATCAAATTTAAGATTGGTGGTCGAACGTCGGAGATATCGCAGGAGAGAGCATCGGAGGAAGAGAGGTGAGGGAAGGGAGAGAAGAAAGAAGGAAAAGGAGGAAAAACCCTAAAAGAGGGAATATTTATATGACCCGTATGTATACCCACGATGAGACCCACTAAACCCGAAACCGCAAATTAGACCGGCAAAATAGAAATAAGGTAAATCGAGTATAATTGTATATGTTTGTGTATTTGTATTTGAATAAAACTCTCATAATCTATACGACTCTTATAAGTATTAGTACTACTTTTTTCATCAACCTTCTTTCTTTACTTAAAGTTAAAAAATAAATTCAAAACGAGCATAAAAATTACCAAATTAATTTTTAGGCAAAATTCACAAATTCTTTATCCAATTTTGACCAAATATAAAAGTAAAACATATAAGTGTTCACACGTGTCTCCTCCTAATTAATTCTGGAATTTATTTTAAACAAAAATAATGCAAATTTAATGTAAAATATTGTATAATTAAACCAAAATTCAAAATTTAATATTAAAAATTAATAAATACAATTATAAAATAATATTTTTAAAATGTATATTACAAAATGTATTCAAATAAATAAACTGTAAAATAATAATATATTATTCATAATATTAAAATTGTTAAAAAATAAAAAAATTGTTCAAAAACATTTTTGTGTCTTTGTAAATTTATTTATTAGAGGCATATTTTAAATGTTTTCCACTATTTTAATTAATTTTAATATTTTAAATATTTTTATTTGTTTTAATACATTTTTCTAACGTATATAATTTTATAATAAATAATTTTATTTTTTAGTTATTTTATAATATTTATTAATTTTGAATTATTTTTTATAATTTTTGTTTAATTTCATAAAATTTGAAATCTAATTTGTATTATGTTAATTCCATAATAATAAGAAGGTAACACATGTTAACACTTAAATTTTTTCTTCTTGTTTTGATCAAAATAGAATTAAGTTGGTCAACTTTGCCTGAAAATTATCAGGAGTAACTAAATAAAAAGGAGTTACTAAATAAAAAGACAGAGACAACCCGAAGGAGAAGGTTCCAGGATGGAAACGGAAAACTCATGGGACGATGACAAGGAAACAGAGGGAAAATCAGGAGATGACGCCCCGACCTATGTTAATCGAGTCTACAAGGAGAAGATTGACATGTTTGTCGACAAAAACCGTACAAGGGAAGAACGGGAGAGAATTAAAATTCTTTATGCCAATGAGACTATCGCCTTTAAACAGGTTGTTCTGGACAAGGAATTTAGGACTTAGATGGAAGGAGGCCATCATCATCCGAGTTCTTGGCAAACCGTGGTTCTACCCTACCATATTGAGTAAATTGGGCACGATGTGGGGTCTATATGGAGATGCCGAACTCCTTGATCTTGGCAACAACTGCTACTGCCTTAAAAGCATGGACGCAAGAACTTGTGACAAGATCCTGACGAAAGGTCCATGGCAGCTTGTCGACAGCTTTTTGTCAATCAGAAAGTGGCAACCTAAGTTCCGAGCGGACAATGATAAGGTTGAGACAACCATAACCTGGGTGCGAGTACTAAACCTACCAATCGAGTTCTTTAGAGAATCGATAATCCACACTGTAGCTATGTGTGTAGGAGACCCAATTAAAATCGACGGCAACACCTTCAATGATACGAGGGGTAAATTTGCTCGATTTTGTGTGCAAATCAGATTAGATGTTCCGTTGGAGCTCGGAATATGCATTGATGGTGTTGTTTACCAAGTTGTATATGAGAATCTGCCCTCAATTTGTTATGATTGTGGTCAGGCAGGTCACCAAACCACGCATTGTGACAAAAAAATAAAGGAAAGTCCAACACAAACACTGAAGCCTATGGAGGACAAAGTCGATTAGTCTAAGGAGGAAGAGTTGATCGAATTGCATAACACATCGATGGAATGGCTTGTCGATAAGGCAAAAAATAATGAGTTTGGTGAATGGATGACGGTAAAGAGGAAGAAGAAACCATCACCCGATCGGGCAAAAATTCGACTGCCAATAATAGAGATTCAGAGTATCTTCGTGCTCGAGGGAACAACAAGAGGAATGACAACTTCAAAGATAAGGGAAAAGGTGTCTTAGTCGAAGAAGTGAATGATACCCAGACTAATGACTATGCCAACCAGGGAAAGGAATTTGCCAATCCTAAATCTAAAAGAATTCTGCCAAATTAAGTCAATAAGAAGGGAAATAAAGAAGTTGGTAAGGACACACAACTCAGAACAGTTACGAAGATTTTGCAGAATCCAAACAACAAATGTACTTTTCAACCGGGATCGACTTCGAACAGTAAGCAAACCAACTCCGTAGGTTCTGGAAATCCATTCTCGTCACTTTTAGACATCGAACTGATTTATGTAGAGGTAGAAAATACCTGAGATGGCCGACGAGGAATGGGAGGCGGAATTATATTGGGGACCCCAGGGACTAGTAATCCACAATCCACCATTGAAATTTCCGGAAGCATTGGAGGAGGAAGTAGTCTACGAGACCCGAATAGAGAACCTGGACAGAACCGATCGGATTGTCCTAATAGAAACGGAGCAGCTTATGATACACGTGATGGATATACCAATGATGATAGAACAAGAGGAAGTAGAGGAAGTGTACGGTCATATACTACTCCTAATAATTTAAGTGATGTCAATATGGAGGGGAGCCAAGATTGTTAGCTCATCCAACCTGATTAATTGTTTTAGTTTACCAATGAGAGTTCTTACATGGAATTGTCAAGGGGCAGGAGGCCCGAATTTTAGTACAAATTTCAGAGATTTGATGCGTGATCATAGACCACATGTTGTGTTTCTGATGGAAACTAAAGTATCTCCAGCCCATGTTAATCTTATACTACCAAGGTTAGGATTTACTAACTGGGAGGTGGCACCGACGTATGGCATGAGGGGAGGAATTTGGATGTTGTGGAATGAGGAGGAAACAAATGTTGAGATTCTAGAGAAAGATGATCAAGCTATCTATGCCTATAAGCACTTGGATGGTTTCCGGTGTCTATGCTCAACCTAGGCATGAAGATAAATACCGAATTTTTAATAGTATAGAGAGGCGTGTGTAGACCATGGATCTTCCTTGGCTTGCGATGGGAGATTTTGACGAAATCCGTTTCTCACATGAAAAAAAAGGTGGTAATGTCGCATCTATAAGCTGGTGTAAATTCTTTAATGATTGAATTAATGTGTGTGGATTTAATGATCTGGGATTCAGCGGTCCAAAGTTTACTTGGAATAACCATAGAGATGGTCGAGTTAACATTCAGGATAGGGTCGATCGTGCTTTAGGAAATGAAAAGTGGTGCAAAATGTTTCCGGACAGCTTGGTTATCCATGCCCCGAAGACCTTCTCTGATCACCATCCTATTATAACTCACAGTGACAGATTGGAACTGAAGAAGAGAAATAAACCTTTCCGGTTCGAGAGTGCATGGCTGGTTAATGAGGCGTGTAAACCCCTCATAAAGGAAATTTGGCAAGCTAATGAAGACGTTGAACAAGCCATAAAACAGATCCCCGAAGTTCTGATTCCCTAGAACAAAGAAAAGTTCCGGAAATCTTCCATAAGAAGCGCATTCTACGGGGTAGAATAGATGGAATTCAAAGGTATCTTACTAAACACCATAGCTCATTTCTTGTTAATCTGGGGAGGCTACTTGTTATCGAGTATAATGCAGTCCTACGACAAGAAGAACATCTATGGTTCCAAAAATCCCGTGTTAAATGGTTACAAGAGGGTGATTCAAACACCAAATTTTTTCACCACTCTACTCTTGCTCGACGACGTTTAAATCGAATCCATATGTTGCAAATAGATGGTGAATGGCAGCATGATCAGACCATTCTTCAAGAGCATGGACGTACACATTTTGCTACCATTTTCTCACCAGCTACGAATCTAATTCGTAATCCTCTGCCTATTTCGAGGTTGCAAGCTCGACTAACGGATAGAGAGGGGGCTGTTTTGGTAATGGAACCAACAAGCAGCTGAAATTAAAAAGGTTGTGTGGGCGACAAACCCATACAAAGATCCTGGACCGGATGGCATTCAAGCTCGTTTCTACCACAAGTGTTGGGATGTGGTGGGAGAATCTGTAGTTCAGTTCGTGCAAAGGGCGTTTAGACATGGCAGATTCTCTCTAGACATATGCAACACATTCGTTTGCCTCGTACCCAAAATCTCGAACCCGAGTAAAATCACAGAGTTCCGCCCTATTGCACTCTGTAATGTGCTTTACAAATTTGTCACCAAATGTGTGACCTTGCGTCTACGGGATCACATGCCAGAATTGATATCGATGTGCCAATCTAGCTTCATAAAAGGTCGTAGCACACAGGATAAAATATTCGTGATGCAAGAAATACTTCTTCACTTGGATCCAAGAAGAAAAATAAAGTTGGTTGTATGATCATGAAGTTAGATCTCGAAAAGGCGTACGATAGAGTACATTGGGACTTTCTCGAGGAAACATTTGTGGCATTTAACTTCCCGGACAGATTAGTACAATTGATCATGTTCTGTGTCAGAAGCTCCTCATCGCAAGTGTTATGGAATGGAGAGCCTCTCCAGCCGATTAAACATGGGTGTGGTTTAAGACAAGGGGATCCGTTAAGCCCGTACATTTTCGTGTTGTGCATTGAGCGATTATCATACTTGGTGAATAAGTTAACAGAGTCGAAACAATGGAGCCCAATAAAGTCGTGTAGGAATGGACCGACGCTTTCCCATATTTTATTTGCGGATGATCTAATCTTCATGAGTAAGGCTACGAATAAGGATGCAAAAGTCATTCATCATGTCATCGACCAATTTTGTGGAGCTTCAGGATTGAATATTAACCTCCAGAAATCTACTGTCTACTTCTCAAAATGTGGAGGAGACACTCTCAAAAGACAGATCGTAGATATATTGGGATTCAGCCAAACTTTCAACTTGGGAAAGTATCTCGGTGTTCCGTTGAAACATGGTAGAGAAACCAGGACTGACTTTGCTCATTTATTCGACAAAGTGAGTGCCATATTTGCAGGATGGAAGCAAAAACATCTTACCTTGGCCGGTAGAGCGACCTTCATCCAATCCGTGACTTCAGCAATACCGATACATGAAATGCAAGCAAGTTGACTGCCCGAGAATGTGTGTAACAAACTGGATCAACTTAATCGGAATTTTTTATGGTCGAATGACCCGCAACAAAGGAAACTACACCTAGTGGGCTGGAGACAAGTGATCCAAACTAAGGATAATGGTGGTCTAGGCCTGAGAACCGCACGGGAGAATAACGAAGCAATGTTATCCAAAATCATCTGGAAAGTACTAAAGGGTGAGAATACGGTTTGGCACCCACTGGTGCAGAAAAAATATCTGAAGAACATTAGCACTTTACACTACAGGATACGCCCATCTGATAGTTCGACTTGGAAGGAAATAATAAAATGTGCACAAGAGCTTTCGTCTAGCTTTCGACGGAGAGTTGGAGATGGGTCACATATCTTATTCTGGCTCGATAATTGGTTTGAGAATGAGGGCTTATGGAAGAGAATGAGGTACATTGATCCGGTGGATTATTAAATTACTCTAGATCAAGTTCTCCAACAGGATGGCTCCTGGAACTTTGATGTCTTGCGTACTAGTATACCATCTGAATTCAAAGTGAGATTATTGATTCAGGAATCCGACTTGATGATGCGGAAGACACAATACTGTAAAACTTGAATGCCCCAGGAAAATTTTCCTGCCAATCTGCGTACCGTATTTTCAGCAAATGGAACCATCAACATTCGAACGAAACACAACATTGGAAATGTTTGTGGAAAAGCAAGATCCCGAATAAATATAAACACTTCATGTGGCTTGTGATTCAGAACAGATTAGTGACAAACGCCTTACGGTTCACGAGAAAACTCACGGACGATGCTTCATGTTAACATTGCAGTGCTGAAGTCGATTCTGTGGCCCATGTTTAAGAGATTGTAACATAGCTCAAACTATATGGAAAAGTATATTGACACATGTTGCCTATGAAAAATTCAAGGCTATCTCAGATGATCAATGGTTTAAGACATACTTGAATGTGTCACTTGAAACAAGACTAAACAGTTTGGCATCTTGGGTGGCAATATTTATCGATGTGATGTGGACTATATGGACTGCACGCAATGCCAGGATATTCAGGAGGAAGATGGAAAGTGTTGGTGGCTCTCTCCTTAAATCAAGCCGCTGGGTTGGGACATTAATGTAAAGCTGAATCCACATGATAAGACCAAGCTATGCAAGAGTTGGGCGAAACCAAAATTAGGGTGGGTGAAATTAAATGTCGATGGAAGTTGTCGACCGGAGCAAAACATTGGGGCAATAGGAGGAGTTCTTTAGGGGTGGGCGTTTGGGATGGGATATTGGGAAAATCCCAAGCCCGAGTGGTTTTATCCCGAAATATCCGATCCCATTTGGGATAAATCCCGAACTCCCATATTAAATTTCGGGACGAGATTGTGATTGATTTTACATCCCAAATGGGATTTTAATATATATGTATATAAAATAGTGAAATCATTATATTTATAAGTAGAATTGAATCATTTAATTTATTTTGATAGTACAGTGGATTTTAGTTTGAAGTTACGTATATGCGCTACAATTTTTATATCATCCATGGATGTTCTTGACTTTTGAAGCAAATTAAGTCTTTAATTATTTTTTTTGTTAGTTTAATTATAGTGGAATTAAATATATGATGATGTTTAAAGTTCGAATTAAATGCCTATATTTGTTTAAGAATAGTAGAAAACAACTCAATATATGAATTAGATGAAGAATATGCATTAGTCTTATTTGGGATCCCGAAATCCCGCCCGACCCGCCGGAATCCCGAAGTCCCAATCCCAAAAAATTCCGATTTTATTTGGGACGGGATTGGGATGTGAAATAATTTTTCCGATCCCGAATTCCCATTCCCGAAATCCCAAAGTCCGAATTTCCCGCCCGATGCCCACCCCTGGAGTTCTTCGAGATAGTGAAGGCAATTGGATGTGGGGCTTCACGGAACCAATACAGAACCCAACAGTGAACTATACATAATTGAGGAGCATGCTTTGAGGTTTGCAAATGGTATGGGAACAAAGAATCCTAAAGATTGTGGTGGAAACATACTCTCAAGATGTTTTTCATTGGCTCACTGAGGCAAAGCACTCCCTGCGGAGTTATTAGATGTCGTCGAGCAATGCAAGGAGTTACTCCACAAACTGTGGATAATTGAACTATCCAAGATTCCCAGATCAGCAAACTCATGTGCCGATTATCTAGCTCTGCTAAGATGCAATAGAATGTTCGGGGAAAAGCTATGGCATAACCCCCAATTTCTGTAATTCCCATTTTAGGGGACGAACCTTGCGTTTAAGCATTAATATATCATTTTCTGCCCAAAAAAAAAAAGGAGGGTTGATGTTTAATACCTAAATTGAACACTATCATTGTAGAGTATCTAAAATGACAATATCTCATTCTAAAATAACTAAAGAAATATTTACCACTCTTCTACCTAGTCCTAACTCCTTTGAACTCATAAAAAGCACAAATTGTTTTACTTTTCTAATTTTTTATTCTTTTGAGATATAATTTTCTAATTCATCTTTCCTTCAACTTATTTACTTAAATAATAACTTTTCTCATTCATCTTCCCTTTTAACTTTTTATTGGAGTATATCATTTTTTTCAATAACATAACTCGTTTATATTAAGAGACCGTTTCTAAAAAATAAATTGATAGATACTCCCTCAATTTCATAGCTTTACAATATAGTTTGATACTCTCTCCATCCCGCAAAAAATGAAATATTTCTCCGTTTCGGCGTTCCATTAAAGTGAAACAAATTTTCATTTATGGAAATAACCTCCACAATATAAATCATTTTTAACCAAACATTATTGGTGTATTTGTCTATCTCAAATTCATTCTTAATCACATACCACATATATTTCTAAAAAACGTGTTAAACCAAATTGTTTCATTATTAACGGGACGGATGGATTAGGGGTGGGTGTAGGACGGGTTCAGAACGAATTCGGGATGGAACCCGATAATTCAGGATTGAAGTTATCCATCTCAATCCCGACCCTATCTTTTACGGGTACTCACGTTCAGGTACACGCAATTAATCCGATCGAGATAGGATATTTAATTTATCGTATTATTAAATTCTCCTTAAATGTATACACATAAATTAGTAAATTTTATTTTATGTGATTGTATTAGATGGAATACAAGAAAATATAACTAAAGGAGATAGCGAAAATGGGCATGGTTCTATTACAGTCAAAGGAAATCACAAAATTACAAATAGTTCTATTATAGCCGATGGAAATCACAAAATTAGTTGGGACAAAGTGTGTACTAACAAACATTTAGGAGGGCCGGTATTAGAAATCTTGAGGACTTAAATTGTGCCTATCAGTTTAAACTCCTTTGGAGACTTTTAATTACACCTCATTTTTCCCGGGCTAAAATTTATAAAGAGAAATACTTCCTAACTCTTCTATCCTGGAAGATAGTTCTAGTAGTCATCACAGTTGGTTTTGGAAAGTTCTTTGTAAGAATAGAGATTGGTTTAAAAGTTTAATTGGGTGGAGGATTGGTAATTGTATATCTGTTAAGTTTTGGAAGAATAAATGGTTCAATAATAAAAATCTTTGTGATTATGTTAGTAATAGAGATAATGATAATACTCTAGTTGCTGAATTTATCATTAATAAGAATTGGGACTTAGATAAGTTACATGACTATCTCCCTGATGAATTAGTTGAAGAAATTCAAGGTATTCCTCTTCCCAAGGATAATGTTGAAGATAATATTGTGTGGCCTTACACTGCTAATGGTAAGTTTACATTACAATCTGCTTATAACATGATAAGATGGGGAGAATCTTGCTCTCCAAATTGGCCTTGGAACAGAATCTGGAAAACTAATCTTTTTTCAAAAATCAGGTTTTTTTGTTTGGCTTGCCTGTCATAATAGATTGAGCATTGCTGATAGACTTTTTCATCAGGGAAGAATTACTAATCCTATATGCCACTTTGTAATCAAGATAATGAGTCTCTTACTCATTTGATTTTCCATTGCAATGCCTTAGGTAGATTAAGTCCTGTTCAATTTAAACTGGCAAGAGGCTACCTCTTTTGCTCAAGTGTTCTTTAATCTGCCTAATAACTCTGATCTTCAGATTAACTTGACTATTTATGCTTGGATTATTTGGCAGGTTAGAAACAAATTCATTTTTGAATAAAAAGATATTAATATATCATCCCTTTATAAAAAGCTTGATCAATACTAAGAAAAATCTTAGTTCTCTGTTTCCCATTAAAGTTCATAAACACTCTTTGATAGATTGTAAATGGAATACCCCAGATAATGTTCCTTATTGTATTAATATTGATGATTCTGCTCTTGATAATCCTGGAAATGCTGAAATGTGATCTATTATTAGAAGTAGGTCTGGTCAATTCATCAGAGCAGGTTGTTCTTATTTGGGGATTACTTGTAACAATACTGTGGAGCTACAAGCTGCTAAACTTGGAATGAGATTGGCTGATCAGATTGGAATAGATAGCTATACTTTGCAAACTGATTTTCAATATGTCTATAATTGTATCCACATGAAACATGAACCAGCTTGGAACCATCTTCATCTGGTGGAGGAAATTAGGAGCAAACTTGGAAGTGATGGAAGAAGGCAGCTGCAATGGATTTACAGGGAAAGTAATGGTGTGGTGCTGCTGATCTTTTGACCAAAATAGGAAGTGGTTTTAAGTTTAGAAACTATGAAACTTTTGGATATTTTAATTCTCACCTATCTAATTATGTTAATCTTAGAAGTAATCTTCGAATTTAAGATATTTATCCGTTGTGGCTTAGTCTGTATCTATTTAACGAATAAATTAAGATTAATCTTCGTAAAGTTCTCTTGCATATGATTAAACTGCATGAGCAAGAAAGCAAGTAGTACTCCTATTAATAACTTGGTTGTTTAGTTAATGAAGTTTGTCTATGATAGAAAAAAAAACGAAAATGGGCATGGTTAGTTTATAACAAAGGAGTTTCCCCTACGAAACTCACTTGGAAAAGATCAAGTTTTTAATCTTCCATTCTCCTGTTTACTTGGGATTTCTATTTACTCATGGAGGCAGATATCAAATTATCGGCATATATATATATTCTAATTAGCTAAAGACAGATCCAAACCATAATATTTAAATTTTATTTTTGTTTCGGGTGCTAAAATTTTCAATTCCAATCCCGACTAAAATACAAATAAAAAATTTTGAACTTTTTTATTATGAGTATTCAATCCCTAAATACCTGATCGAATTGAATTTATTTTTTATAAGGTAGGGACGGGATCGGGATCGGGATTACCCAAACCCTTCTCCCACCCACCGAGAGGGAGTCTAAATTTTAAGTTGAATGAGTAAAAAATTGTTTATATTAATCAAGTAATGAATGGATGTTAAACTAAAAAGTATATAAAAGTTTTTTTTTTAAAACGATTAAAAGTGTGACTCGAACCCCAAATTTATCGGTTGGGATGAAGCGTCTTACTAACTAAGCTGAACTTCGTTGTCAAGTATATATAGAAAGTAAATAGATAAAATATGAAAGAATGTTATTAAAAGATTAATAATTATAGATAGTATGTTTTTGTAAAGGAACTGTAAAGATTTTAATAGACTATACTATATGGAAATATTGTATAGGTTTTAGTGAATCGGGCAGAGTACTACATTTTGGTATTCCTGGAACAAAAATATTCCTTCGGGCATTTAGATGGTTTATCATTTGGTTTGTGTGAATTTTAAGGAAATGAAATAAGGTGGTAAGGAGGGAGGGACGCCGAAAAAATTATCAGGGGAAGCGACCATTACTTATAGACTAACTTTTTTTACTGTATCATATAATAGAATGATAAATGATGTTAGTTCGAGAGAAATTTTATTATATGAATTACAGCCATTCACACCAAATTTATAATAAAGTATTACAAATTCAATAAATATAATCTATTTATAATATAATACCATTATATTCAAGAAAGAAAATAAGAAAATTTCTCATCGGATGATTTTGAACTTTTTGTAGATATTTGCTCAGAATCCAGTTGAGAGTAAGTGATTATTGAAAACGGGTCCAACTCAAAATTTGAAACAATCTACTACTAAGAATCAAAACTTTGTGAAAAAAAAAATTTTGAAATGGGAAACTAGAGTTCATCATCATCCAATTGAACTTATGAGCAAACAGGAAAACTAAAGAAAAGAAACGAAAAGGACGAATTGATTGTAAGTTAAATTCCAAAAAATGTCACAATTTAACTAAGCAAAAGAAGTAGACAAGTTCAAGAAAACTGGAATTTTTAGCTAATTTTTTTCCGAACTGTAACAAATGTAACCTTGCAAGAAATGGAGCAGTAGCGAAATGAATAATTAATGGACTGTTCTCTGACAAGTGAAACAAACTACAAATGAAGCTCTCAGTTTTATTTTTTTGAAAAGGAAACATAACGAATTACAGATGAATCTGTCAGTTGTCCAGTAGTCTACACAATTATTTAAACAAGTAAATAGGTAGTATTATTGAATATATTAATTCATAAGGGGCATATTAGTAATTTCAGAGCAAAAATTCAGGTGCAGCAATTGCTACCCCTTGCTCCTTAGTGCATCCGTGCCTGGTGGTAACTATAGTAAAATGTAAGTAAAAACGTTTGTAGTTGAGTGGTGAGCTGAGGCACTCCGTATATAAGGTTACGGGGTTTAATTTTTTGAAATGAGAGATTTTACTTCCTATATAAAAAATGAGAATGCTAACTAGATTTGTTAGAATTGATGATTAATTTGTCAATGTTCATTTATATAAGTGTGCAATACTATATCTTCAAAAAGAAAAAGTAAAATGCAAGAGAAAGTATAGGAAAAGAAAAGGAGAGATAATACATGAAGTGTGGAAGAGAATGATTTAAGAATATGTACATAGTGGATCTCAAAAATTATAAATGGTGAACCTTTATAAAGAATGTGGGGGAGTAGCTTTTATTTGTATAGATAAATAAATTACACGGTTCTAATTACAAATGATATTAAATCAAAATGATCATGGCAGGCGTTGAGCCAAGGCAGGATGGTCATCAATATAGGAGCCCAAAATATTTTAGGGCCCTAACTATATATTATATGTATATTTTCTAAGTAATGAAAGTAATTCTTTCATAAATAACTAACTGTAATTTTATATATCATATTACTCTTAAAATGTTACACTTTTACAAGTTAAAGTCGTATTTGGACATGTGTAAATTGTGATGTAGATACTCTATACCTGGCTCAACAGGTTTACGGCTCAATTTTATATGTCCAAGTTACTTTTTGTTATACTAAACCATGTATCGTTTCTTCTTCTAAAGTTATACTTTAACATTTTTGTTATAAATATTTTTTTAGTTTTTAATAAAATTAAACTAATTTCTATATGTTCCACATTGAATTGAGAATAAATCATTTCAGAGGAATTATATATTAATGTCAACCTATTTAAATTGTTTATATCTATTTAAGGCAAAATATTAGTTTTTCACTTTAAATTAAGACAGTGTAAAATTAATTTTTAAGTCATTAATTTATTTTCTATCTTAATTTGTTTCCAATTATCTCATTTATTTGAATTAAGTTACAAGTCAAATGGCAAATTTGTCTAGATTAGAATTTTTTTTATATTTCTCCTTTTTTATTTGCGATAAGATATTAAATTAACATAAAATACCTAAAAAATTAGAATAAAATAAGTTTAATTTCATATATTTATTTTATGTCGCTTTCCTTTTAGAAATTTCGCACATGCCTATAAAAGTTTGGACCAACCGTGAAAATGATCACAAGCAGATCTCAAAACTCTAAAATAACTAATTAATGAAGAATATTTCTTCTACTTATAATCTAATAAACATATACTCACATACTAGAGGACATATTGTAGCAAAGTATTAAAATTCATATCAATATCTGATTAAATAAGCTTATTACGGGCAACCCAAATCACGTACACAAATTATATATATAACTAGCATTTTCATTTGGTAGAAAAAGTCCCTATCGAATTAATTTATAATTTATAGTGACTTATGTGATTTGAATTTCGTGAAAAGAAAAAAGGAGGAAGAACTATTTTATGACTTTCTATAATGCTTATATAAAAGGTTGTACATCCGAAGACTTTCAGAGATTGAAAGCCTACTCAATCGATATGTTGTGATCGTGGTAGGGAATATGGAGCAACATTTGAGAAATGGTGCTTCATATGATATTAGTCATCAAACCACATTCCCTATTCTCTCAATTGAATGATATTTACTAAACGTACAAAACAAACAACACCATTTCATCCTGTTATATTTAGCTTTATACTTACCATTCTGTCCAATTCTTGGTCATTAGCAATGGGAAAAATGAATTACTTCAAAAAATAAAGAATTATGAGATTTGAGATTTTCGTATTGATTTAATTAACTAATACGTATATAACTAAGTTGGGTCATTCTACAGTCAGGCAGACCTTCGTCTTGCCTGTCAACAAGTTAAAAATTTTAAAATTAATATATTTATTCCGTTAGAATTCAAAATACTAAAATAAAAAATAGTTAATTCTAATAAAATATTATTTTATTTTTAAAAATATTTTAGAAGGTGAATTTAATTTTGTATAATATTTATATTTTTCTAATTTAATATTTATAAGGTGAAAGGGCAATGGGGTGTCGTCAAGGCAATTAGGGCCCTATCACCATATGAATATTTAAGTTAAAAAATATAAATATTGATAAATAATTAAATTTATCTTTTAAAATATATTTAAAAATAAAATAATATTTTTAGGTATTTTTTATTTTAGTATTTTAAAATCTAACGGAATAAATATGTTAATTTTTAAATTTTTTGACTGTTGTCAGGAAAGACAAAAGCATGCCTGATCGTAGAAAAAGCCCTACTAAGTTAAAGGGTGGGTGAACTATTTTAGTAATTCACGTAAAACTTGTTTGCAGTTTTTAAATGTCGGTCCGTTAGCAATAAAAACTGCTCTGGCAATTAGGAACCGGATCCAACCCGAAATATATGAATTATGAAGCCCGAAAATTGAACCGGTAAGAATCCAGTTTAGACCGGGACCCGACTAAATCATTCGACTTTAGATCATATGAACCGTATATGTGTGTATTTAATTGTTTTCAAAATAAAAATTTTCTCCTCTACTTAAGTGTGACCACTAACAAGTATACGTTGATAAAGCAATCAATGTATATTGTACACTACTGCACTAATTAATAACTAACTTAAATAGTAGTTAGTCTGATAAAAATATATAAGTCTTCCAAAAACTATAAAGGTGTAGAGAATAGAATGGTTTTAGGTTACTATTTAAAGAAAGAAATGAATGACAAAGTTTAAAAGAAACGTAAAAGATTTTTATAGGAAAAAGCATTATTATAATTATTGTAAAGGTAGTATATAACTCAAAACATGGGCGCGTGTGGTCGGTGGATTAGTTCTATTGACCTGCAAACTCTAATGTCCCACAAAATCTTATACTACATACCGATAAATTCTCCAGATTTAACTTCATCTCCTTTGTTGTACTCATCCATTTTCTCCTATACTAGATTTCGATATCAAATTTGCTCATTAGCTTCTTCTTCATTACAACTCTTCTCAGGTGCCGGCTTCTCCCATGGCGTATATATTTCTGACAGATTGTCCCTCTCCGAGCTACGCGGGTGCACAAATGGATGACGACTGGTAGGGCACTAATTGTCGATTTGGGGACCGACAAAATAGGTAATTGGGGTGTCAGACCTCAACAACAACAACTATATGTCTACACTTTATATGGTTAATATGCTCACCATGTTTCAATCTGCGTATTTTGTGTTTATTCCGTCTAAAATTGTGAACATTGATAAATATGTATGTGGCTGTGGTGTAGTGTAGGATCAACAATAATCATTCTCCCTAAACTTAGAGTTAGGGCAGACGATTTCAACACCAACTGGATCTACATCAACTAGGTGTTGGAATTTATGAAGAAAAATATTAGTAAACTATGCCTTGTGGGATATATTTGCTATGAGACTATTTCTTAATTATTCGTTAATTAAGTGATTAAAATATATATACGTAAGCTACTATGTAAGAGCTTCGAATTGATATATTGCATGCATAAAACGGACCTTGGGTTAGTGAGGAACAAGTGCTTAAAGTTGAAAGAGTTAGTGGGTTTATCCCACATCGCTTGCAATGTAACTCTTCTCATTGTTGCCCATTACCTCCACTACTTGGGCACAATGAATGGGCAGGAGTTACACCATTGAAGTGCACCCACTACTTGGTGTAGTTAATGAGATTTTCATTACTGACCCCATTCCTCACCTATAAAAAGGTCTCGTTGTTGAAGTAGAAGTTTTACACCAACAGAACTCTTCTCTTCTGTTTTCTTCTCCTTCCTTCAGCCTCTGATAATCCAGGCATAATCTGAGTTCGCCAGAACAGCTAGGCAGTGCAGCTTACCTGTTGGGTTTCGACTGTTAGTGAATCCTCAAAGCACCATAGGTGAGGGGGCGTAATTGTTTTAAGGAAACTGTGCAAGCACAGGCCTCGAATTGTCTTACGAAAGGCGATTTGTTTTATTTAGATTCTGTTATCTTCGATTGTTATACACTGGAAATAACAAACTTAAAACAATTATTGTATTTTCTCTTATTAGAGGATTTTTTCGTTCGAAGATACTAACCTGTGTGATTTTCTTTGTAGAAAATGAATACTGAATCTGCCTCTGCTACCGCTACTGCTTCTGCTACTGCCTCAGCA